>VDFB02334949.1:0-28570 GCA_007258455.2 Sequoia sempervirens | reverse complement strand
TCCTCAATGTTCTTAAAACCAGGTTTTGGGCAACCAACAATGATTTCCCACATTTTCTCTATGGTATCCATGATTTTTGGACTTTTTGAAACGGTAATGTAAATTATCATCTTCTTAAAGTGTTCTGCAAATCATGAGAAAGCTTAGAAATATTCAATATTCCTTTCTCTCTTTTCAATAGGATCTACTATATGTCTTCTACTAAAAATTACGAGGTAAAATACTTAAAATCATTGAAACAGGGCAAAGTCAACGCATTGCAGATTTCAAAAACATTAATTGCTAAATATATATGATAGGAATTCGATGCAGAGAAAAGCTGTTGTTACCTTTGATTTGGTTATGATGGCAAAGGGCTGATGCTAGTGTGGACTTTTCCATTCCGCTCATACCTGTAATCCCAACCAGACTCACATTGGTGTCCAGCACAAGCTCCTTCAACTGCTCTACCAATTTATCCAAACCCACTGAAAAGCTCGGCATATTTGGGATGTAGAGGCTCCATTCGTTATTGTTGGAATATTAACCCTAACTGCTGCCGTCCCCGCCAACCACTGCCTGCTATATCACAATCAATAAATTAGCCATTGCGATACCGCGGGAGACTGTAGCTTTTTGTTTTATCTCAACCGCCTGATGTCACCTCAGCCAATGCCCGCTATATCGCAATCAATAAAATATTCATCGCGATATCATGGGAGACTCCGTAAAAGTTTGTTTTATTCTAACCGCCAGCCGTTTACTTTTGTTTACCGGGCTGTCAACTAACCGCTGCCCGCAATATCGCAATAAAGATTTTAACCATCGCAATACCGCGGGGAACTATGGAGAAAGCCGCCACCACCAGGGAATTAATATTTAAGGTTGAATATTATGAAAAGGACATTGTATTAAATGCATTTTGACGGGGGAAAAGTTAGTTAGGTAATTTTGAATTTAAATTGTTTTTTCGTTCCCTCTCATCTGTGAAAATCTTTCACGTGACTTTTTTCCTTTAGCATATATTTTGTAATTGTATTTTATTTTTAAACAGAGGAATGTGAATGTGAAGAAATAGAAAATTACGAGCAGCAGCTCTGTGTGTTGAAAAATATTTTATGTTTTATTTTTTTTACTGTGTGTGAATTTTTCCCTCTGCCTCCGGCCTTCACATGGTATCCGAGCAAGTTTGAGTATCAGAGCAAGTTGATTATCAGAGTCAATTTTATCAAAGCAGATTATCTGGGTAAATTTCAAAAATGGCAGCAAGCACAAGCTTGACAAACCCACAAATTCCACAGTTTAATAGGAAGAATTATGAGTACTGGTCAATTATAATGAAAGCACTATTTAGCTCACAGGATATATGGGATTTAGTAGAGAATGGATTTGCAGAGCCAGCAGATGCAGTAGCATACAATGCTTTAACACAAGCAGAGAAAGACTTATTAAAAGACACAAGGAAGAAAGATTCAAAGGCTTTATTTTATCTGTTTCAAGCAGTACATGAGAGCATTTTTCCAAGGATTTCAGCCGCAACAAAGTCCAAACAAGCATGGGACATACTTCAAACAGCCTATCAAGGCATGGCAAAAGTTAAAACAGCAAAGCTACAAATGCTGAGAAGAGATTTTGAAACAATATGTATGAAGGACAATGAATCTGTAGATTCATTCTACACCCAAGTCATTGGGGTGGTTAATCAAATTAGGTCTCATGGAGAAAATTTGGAAGATACCAGAGTTGTTGAAAAGATTTTAAGGAGTTTGCCCACAAAATTTCTACCGGTTGTAGTTGCTATAGAGGAGACAAAGGATCTCTCACAGTTCTCAGTTGATGAGCTATATGCATCTCTAATTTCTCATGAACACAAAGGAAAGGTCGCAGATACACACCGGAGCATGCTTTCGAAACTCGGGTTCAGTCATCAAGGAAGAGGCAGAGGTAGATCAAGAGGAAGAGGAAGAAACTCTTACAGAGGTGAAATATACAGTCTATCAAATTCAAGTGGAAGAGGTAGCAATTAAGGCTCAAGTCAAAACCCATCACAGAATCAGTCACAAAATCAAAGGTATGATAAATCTCAAGTCCAATGTCACTACTGTAAAAAATATGGGCATTATATGAATGAGTGTAGAAAGAAGCAGTATGATAATAATAGACAAAATGCAAATTTTTCAAGAGAAGGTCAAAATCAGGATTCAGATAAGAGAACAATGTTTTTAGCTTGTAATGTTGCTCAAGCAAATGAAAAAGATATATGGTTTTTAGATTCAGGCTGTAGCAATCATATGACAGGGAATCTAGAAATGTTTTCAAGTTTAAATGAGAATGTAAAGTCTGATGTTACATTGGGTAATGACAACAAAGTGTCAGTCAAAGGAAAAGGAGATGTCAATATTCTAACTAAACAGGGGGAGAAAAAGTATATTTCAGATGTGTATTTTGTGCCTAGTCTGAAACATAACTTAATGAGTGTAGGGCAACTGGTTCAAAAAGGGTATAGAGTAACCTTCAAGAATGGTCTGTGCATAATTTTAGACAAATACCCAAACAACCAGCTTATTGCAAAAGTCAGAATGACAAACAACAGAATGTTTCCCTTAAAGATAAGGCCAGATTTGAATATAAATTATGCTCAATCACAACACTTAATGAATTCACAAGTGGGTAGAGAAGAAACTACAGCAGTAGTGCAGACAATCTTTCAAGCTGAGATAAAAGATGAAAACTGGTTATGGCACCTGAGATTTGGTCATCTCAACTTTGGAGGTTTAAATTTACTTCATAGGAAAGGCATGGTCAAGGGACTACCTTTAATAGAAAAACCAGAAAGGGTATGTGAAGGGTGCATTTTAGGAAAACAACACAGAGAATCATTTCCTGCAGGAAAGTCAACTAGAGCAAAAGCCCCTTTGGAAATTATACATTCAGATTTGTGTGGACCTATGCAAACACCTTCAATAGGTGGTAGTTTTTATTTTCTGACATTCATTGATGATTATTCAAGAAAAACATAGGTTTACTTTCTAAAGCAGAAAAATGAAGTGTTTGATCTATTTCGTCAGTTCAAGAATTTGGTTGAAAAGCAAAGTGGTTATTATATCAAAGTGTTGAGAACAGATAGAGGTGGTGAATATATTTCAAGAGAATTTTTTAATTTTTGCAAGGATCATGGAATTCACAAGCAATTCACAACTAGATACACACCTCAAGCAAAATGGAGTAGCTGAAAGGAAAAATAGAACAATCATGGAAATGGCTAGAAGCATGTTGAAAGCCAAACATTTGTCAAATGAATATTGGGCAGAAGCAATATCTTGTGCAGCCTATATAATGAATAGGTGTCCAACAAAAAGTGTTATGAATATGGTACCTGAAGAAGCATGGACAGGAAGAAAACATGTGTTACTCACATGAGAGTATTTGGATGTGTAGCATATGCACATGTGCCTGATGAATTGAGAAGGAAGCTAGATAACAAAGGAGAAAAATGTATATTTGTTGGATACAGTGAAGAATCCAAAGCTTATAAGCTCTATAATCCAACAACAAATAAAGTTATAATCAGCAGAGATGTACAATTTGTAGAAGATGAAGCATGGGATGGAAGCATAGAGAAGACAATCAATATTTCAGCTAGTATACCTCAAGAGGAGAATGAAGTTTCAACATCAACAAATATTCCAGCTATTGTGACTCCTACCACTCCCATTCAAGCTCAGCAAAGTAGTCCACAAGTGACACCAGCATCGACTATAAGAACAGCCTCAATCATTCAAGGAAGCAGTCCAACAAGAGGACAACAAACACCATCTACAGCAGGACCATCGGGTCCACATTCCACAAGTTCAAGTGATATGTCAAATCCTACATTGGCAAGTCTGAGAAGACAGAAAATCAGAAGCATAAGAGATATATATGAGCAAAATGAAGGTGAGAATAATTCAGATCAGATTTCTCTTTGTGCATTTTATTCTCAAATAGAAGATCCAATTCATTTTGAAGATGCAGTCAAAGATGATAAATGGGTAAGTGCTATGGATGAAGAGATTGAAGCAATTGAGAAGAATCAGACATGGGAACTAGTCAGTCTTCCAAAAGACAAAGATGTCATTGGAGTGAAATGGATTTATAAAACCAAATTGAATGAAAAAGATGAAGTTCAGAAGCTTAAAGCAAGATTGG
Organism: Sequoia sempervirens; assembly: GCA_007258455.2. Lineage (NCBI taxonomy): Eukaryota > Viridiplantae > Streptophyta > Pinopsida > Cupressales > Cupressaceae > Sequoia > Sequoia sempervirens. Next base: position 24,403 of record VDFB02334949.1, on the reverse strand, counting down.
TTGTAAAGGGCTATTCACAACAGCCTGGAATTGATTACAATGAGACATTTGCACCTGTAGCACGATTGGATACTATAAGGATGATTTTAGCATTAGCAGCTCAGAATAAGTGGTTTTTATCTCAAATGGATGTAAAGTCATCTTTTTTAAACGATTATTTAGAAGAAGTTTATGTGGATCAGCCACCTGGGTATGAAATTCTGGGTCAAGAAGACAAAGTTTACAAATTGAAAAAGGCACTGTATGGATTGAAACAAGCCCCAAGAGCTTGGTACAGCAGAATAGATAGTTATCTTTTGCTGAATGGATTTAATAGATGTAGCAGTGAGCCCACACTGTATACAAAAATGAATGAAGAAGGTGAAATACTAATAGTATGCTTATATGTGGATGATTTAATTTTCACTGGCAATTTGTCAATTGATCTGTTCAAGGCAGACATGAAGAAAGAATTTGAAATGACAGACTTAGGTCTGATGAAATATTTTTTAGGCATTGAAGTGAATCAAAATGAAAATGGTATTTTTATTTCACAGTCAAAATATGCAAATGACATTTTGAAGAGGTTTAATATGATGAAGTGCAAACCAGCACCAACACCTACAGTGACAGGTCTGAAACTAAGCAAGGATGATAGAGGGTCTAATGTTGATCCAACTTTGTTTAAGAGACTTGTTGAAAGTCTCATGTATCTCACAGCCACAAGGCCAGATATTATGTATGGAGTAAGTTTGATCTCCAGGTTTATGGAAACACCAAAAGACACCCATTGGAAAGCTGGGAAAATAATTTTAAGGTATGTAAGTGGAACAAGAAATTTTGGCATTAAGTATTCAAGTTCAGATGAGTTCAAACTCATAGGATACACAGACAGTGACTGTGTTGGAAGCATTGATAACAGAAAAAGCACGTCTGGTTATGTATTTAATTTTGGAACTGGAGTTGTCTCATGGTCTTCAAAGAAGCAACCAATTGTTTGTCTTTCATCAGCTGAAGCAGAATATGTGGCAGCCACAAGTGCAGCATGTCAAGCAATCTGGATGAGAAGAATTTTGAAAGAATTGCAAAATGAACAAATGGAGGCAACAAAAATTTACTGTGATAATAATTCTGCCATTGCTCTTTCGAAGAATCCAGTCTTTCATAAGAGAAGCAAGCATATTGATACTAGGTATCATTTCATCAGAGAATTAATTAACAATGGTGATATATTTTTAGAATTTTGCAGATCAGAAGAACAAAGTGCAGATATTTTTACAAAGCCGCTGGGTAGAGATAATTTTATTTTTCAAAGGAACAGATTGGGCATGGTGGACAACACAGTTATGCTTAAGGGGGAGTGTTGGAATATTAACCCTAACTGCTGCCGTCCCCGCCAACCACTGCCCACTATATCGCAATCAATAAATTAGCCATTGCGATACCGCGAGAGACTTCCGTAGCTTTTTGTTTTATCTCAACCGCTTGATGTCACCTCCAGCCAATGCCCGCTATATCGCAATCAATAAAATATTCATCGCGATATCACGGGAGACTCCGTAAAAGTTTGTTTTATTCTAACCGCCAACCGTTTACTTTTGTTTACCAGGCCGTCAACTAACCGCTGCCCGCAATATCGCAATAAAGATTTTAACCATCGCGATACCGCGGGGAACTATGGAGAAAGCCGCCACCGCCAGGGAATTAATATTTAAGGTTGAATATTATGAAAAGGACATTGTATTAAATGCATTTTGACGGGGGAAAATTTAGTTAGGTAATTTTGAATTTAAATTGTTTTTTCGTTCCCTCTCATCCGTGAAAATCTTTCACGTGACTTTTTTCCTTCAGCATATATTTTGTAATTGTATTTTATTTTTAAACAGAGGAATGTGAATGTGAAGAAATAGAAAATTACGAGCAGCAGCTCTGTGTGTTGAAAAATATTTTATGTTTTATTTTTTTTACTGTGTGTGAATTTTTCCCTCTACCTCCGGCCTTCAGTTCTGCTCTACATTAGCCCCTAAATTTTCAATTATTTTCTTGCGAAACAAAGTATTTTCTTGGGTGTGTGCATCAATCTTGCAGGAAATATCCTTCACATCTTCAGTCAGGCTTTTCAGCCTTTTGGAATCATTGGCCAATTGCATTACACCCAATGCCATGTGAGGCAAAATATTGGTATTAATGAAATCGCCAATATACTTCTCCATATTCTGAATCTTTTTCGCATACCTGAACTTCTTGTGGAGCTTGCGAAGGCTGGTTTTCTCGCATTCGTATATCAGTCGAAGGCCATCGGCAAGTTTCCCCCGAAATTCTTTGATGCTCCGCAACCATGCCTCCGATGACGACTCTAAACTCAACTCCAACATTTCATCGACGGCCGGCTTCAATCCATTCAGGGTTTCCTTGAGCTTCTTACACGCAGAATTGCTGAAAACTCTAATTATGTAAGGAATTCCTTTCTTGATGGCTGCGGAGGCCTCTTGAAAAGCTACTCCAACCACAACACCCACAACGATGGCCTCCATCCTGGATTTGAACACAAATTTCCGACAGTGCCGATGCGATCGTATAAGTTATATGCGACATTGTCGGAAGAAAACGCAGGTAAGCCATTCATAGCTTTAGAAAAGTCTCCCCCGCGGCTACCCAGCTCAGAATGCACCTTTGACTGCATTTATTAATAAATTGAAAATAAAAAAAATTATTGTATTATTATTTTCAATTAATTAATAAATACAGTTGAAGATGCATTTTCAAGGTTAGATAGACTAGTCAATATATCTCATTTTAGAGACACATATTAGACATATTGGTGACGTCCAAGCATTCCTTTCATGTGACACTCCTATATTTAATATAAATGTCATGCCCATAAATTGTAGCACTAAGATATAAAGCATTGAAATGAAAATAAATAAATAAAATAACAAAATACAAATTAGAAATATAAAAAGAAAATATTAGCAATTTAATATTATTACAATTATAATTATCATAAGATAATATTATAATTATAATTATCAAATATAACAATATAAATATTAACAATACAAAATAAGTATTAACAATTTGATATTATTATAATATAATAAATATTATGAATATATATAAATTAAAAACTAATATCAAAATAAATATATTAAAATAGACATTGATATATATATAATGGTATAAATAGCAGCGATTATCATCAATGATGGAGTATCAATAAGATACAAGTAGTGATCTATAAGGAGAAGGTAGCACTTAAGGATTTGTTTTATTATTTACAAAGGCAACGTTTAGACTTCATATGCAACGATTGGGACGTTGTGAAGATATCAATTAAGCGTAGCAGGCAACAACGTTAGTGAGTAGAATAATAAGGTAGCGATCAAGATTAAGGAAAGGCGGGTTTGTTAATAAAGAAAAATGTCTTTTTAGGAAGTGGCCTCTATGCAAAAGGATGTGTCTCTTTAAAGAGACATAAAGATATAAAAAAAGGAGAAATATAATTGCAATAAAAAAGAAGGAAAAAGGATATATTTTCTGAGTATGAGGAGAGTAATAACAATTATATCAATATATGATATACTTTTTAATATAGTTGCAGACAGGGTATAAACACCAGTAAAATGATTGACCTGCAATCTAAGATCTTACATCATATACAACAAATTCAACTAGCATAACAAAATAATCAAATTATGTGGTATGATGTTTATTCAGTTAGATAAATATAGATATTAAAATCTGATATAAAAGCATATTTTGTAGCATATATTTTCTAGTATTATCAATAGTGATATGATCCTAGTTTGACAATAATTGGTCATGAAGGGATGAGGCAAGATTCCAAGGAGGGGGAACAATGACTAATTCCTCACTAGCAGTGGCACCTCATGATGTTAGTTAAGGGTTGTCAGTTAAGGACCACATGAGACCACCTCATGATGATGGTTAAGGACCATTAGTTAAAGACCACATGACTTGGCAGGGAGGATTAGGTCATATCCTTGGGCCTAGAGTTGACGATCAAGGACACCCTATTGCACCCTCCTAACTATCCCCACTTAAATCAATTGTTGAAGTAAATAAAAGGGATATTCAATCATAAGAGGAAGGTTTTGCATGATGGAGGGGAACAATGTAAATCCCTCACTAGGTACACCACCTCATGATGATAGTTAAGGACCACATGAGGCCACAAAGGATAAGGTCTTGTTGTTGGGCCTAGGAGAGAAGATACTTGGGGCACCTCATCACGTCCTCATTGTTATGGTTGAGCCCACATAGTCCTTGAGACTTGTTCTATATATATATAATATTTATTAGACTTAGGACTAAATGTATTTCATGGATTATGTCTATCATATTTATCGAACATGGTTGTAGGTTTCCATAATCATACTTACGCTATCTAAATTTTAAGTAGGAATTATATCTTTAACTACAATCAGCTATTGGTTTCATTTGGAATTTGTGATTTCAGGGAAAAATATAAGATGATCCCAAAAGGGGACATTACAAGTGGTATCAGAGCATGTTTCTGCCAACCTATGCGACATTCTTACCTTAACCACCATTCAATTATAATGAACTCTTCAACCTTCTTCTTAAATAGGCTGATAATGTATTTTTATATGAATGTGCCTTCCATGTGTATACTTTGTGACTCACGTACTCATGTGAATACAAGTTTGTGATTTACATGTATTCATATGTATACTTCATGACTTGCGTGTATTCATGAAAATACTTTGTGATTTGTGTGTATCCATGAATGTAGTTTGTGACTTACATGTATTCAAGTGTATACTTTGTGAATTGCATGTATTCAAGTGTATACTTTGTGGATTACATATATTCAAGTGTATACTTTGCAACATACATGTATTCATGTGAATACTTTGTGACTTACATGTATACTTTGCATCCATGAATGTACTTTGTGATTAACATATATTCAATGTATACTTTGTGACTTGTGTGTACTCATGTGTATATGTGTTCATGAAACTCACATGTATTCAAGTGTATACTTTGTGACTTACATTTTTTATGACTTAGTGTGTTCATGTGTATACTTCATGTATTATGCGTATTCACATACATGCTTCATGCTTCTTGTGTATACTCTATGTATTACATATATTCACGTGTATGCTTCATGCTTCCTATGCATACTTCATGTATTATGTGTATTCATGTGTATGCTTCATGCTTTGTATCTTACATGTATTTATATATATACTTCATGTATTGTGTATATCCATGTGTTTTCTTCATGCCAAATGTGTCTTCAACAAAGTTTTTTATGATTTCTTTATGCTTAATTTTTGTTGAAAATATTAAAAAATTTGTTAGTCAAAATGCTTCTTGATTTGAGAAACACTAACAAATTAACTTATCTAAAATTGAATAACAAGGATTTGTAACTATTAAAGTGAAAAGGTGTGACTCCCTCAAGTTTGTGATATAAAAGGGGGAGCATTTCATCTATACCATCAATTGGAGGATCCAATTAAGGATAGAACCTTAAGTGATCTTGCAAGAGACTTAAATTAGGTTCTCAAAGATAGTGAAGATGTATGTGAAAAATTGTGACCCTTCAAGATGAAAGACTCTGACTCCCTCAACAATAAGATATAAAAAGGGGAAATCACCTCCTTGTAAAGAAACCATCGATATGAAATAAATCTAAAAATAAACTTGGAAGTAGAGTATTGCTATCAAGGGTAACCATGAAGGGTGGTGACTCCTACAAAAGTGGATATAAAGGGATAAATCTATCCAAGGGTCTTCTTCTCCCAAATCCTATCCTTGATCAAAGAAAATCCACATTTAGGATAAAAAGGACTTCAATATTAGGCACGTTAGAAAAATTTGATACAAATAAAGTTACAACAAAATTGTTACATAAGCTTATGCTAAGATACTTTATGGGCCCATAACCCACAAATCCTAGGATCATTTTCAACCTTGGGATAAATTGAAATGATTTATAAACCAAGTACTTTTCAAACATGGAGATATGACAAAGAAGAGTGATAACCTCCAATAGAATTAGAAGGTGGAACATGAGTTTGATAATACCTAGGGTGAAACTATACATTTAAGTCCTATTGCTTGCTAGGAATACTAACTATTGCACATCTTTTTGATTAACTTGATCAATCTCATAAATTTGTACTTAAGTATTAATTACTTGGGTGATCCCACAATAGTGGTTTACAATTTTTGGCCAAATTGGACACTAAAATGTTTTTTTCTAGGTAAATCTTCACTTTCGGGCACCTATATCGGCTAAACCATGAGGAATTTGAAGATGATGCAAACTAGAGTTTTGTGAAATTTTGTCTGTAGATTCTAAATATATTTTTTTCATTTTTTTTGGAACCAGATTGCACCTCTTTTTCCATCTCCCTCAAAAACTAGTTTTTTCCAGAAAACAACATTTTTAAGGAGTGATGCTCATCGTATAACGCATAAATTCTTTTTCATGAAGGATAAAATTTAATTCTTTTGAATTTAGATTTTCAACTCTGATATCTAGTGCTTCCACTTGGTTAGATAGTGTTTGATTGAATATATTTTCCTTAATCAAGTTTCAAAGTCAAACCAATTACAATTCAGACATAGGCAGACCATATAACACATAATTTTTTTTGTATGTATCGAAATTTAATTTATTTATTTTGGATCAAGGACTTCAATATCTAGTGCACTCATATTTTTCATTTTTTTTATAATCTTCTATTTTTCCACATGTGCAGAACATAGAGCTTCATTTTCAGTGAAAAACCTATGTTTAATAAAACTAAAAACAAAATAGATAATAAAACCAAAACATATTAAAATTATAGTCATTGAATAGGTCGTTCTAAGGACTACCTAATTCTAGTTGGGTTCATGAATTCTCCTCTAGTTTCATCCTCAACCCGAGCTTTGAAGGGAAACAAAGTATTTTTTTTGGTGGAAGAGAGCAAGAATTAGGGAAAAGGGGGATTCACTTGAACCAAGGGGGCTTTGAGCGAACCCCCAGGGGTTTGAGTGAACTAGGGTTCATTCAAAACCCCTTTCAAAAAGAGTTGAAATTTATGTTTTTGGTGGGAATGAATTAAATGGGTTCACTTGAACCTAGGTTCGAGCAAACCTTCTTTTAGTTCGTTCAAACCCCAAGAATGAATTTTTTTGTCATGGGGTTATTTTTTGCAATTTTTCCTTCCTCATTTGAATTATAAACCACTTTTGTGGGTTTACCCACTTATAGGAATGACAGATGTTTGACTAAAACACTATAAGCTCCTGATTAGAAGCAAAATTGCCTCAAACTTTGCTTGAATGTTTACACAAAATGAAACATACTTTATCTAAGGGAAGTTATCATTCAAACATCTAGCTCCTTTACACAAATGCAAAAGTGATTTGGCACAAAAGAGTGGGATCTTGATATTAACAACATTCCCACAATCCATTATGATTTTAGATTTCAATAGATGAAAATGAAGATTTTGTATCATTGCCTATCCTTGTTATGATGAAATGAGAGAAAACTTGTCTTAAGTAACAAACCTTGCCAATTTCTAAAATTTTGTTGGGAGATATTGGGAAATAATAGTACACAAGACAATAAATTTCCCTCATACTTAGAAGATGGTGTTAACCTTATGGGTAGTAAGTTGAGGTAAGTATACTAACAACTATCCTCAAAGGACATATAGTCAAACATTTCCCAAATAATCATGAAGCTAATATCACCACAAAAATGATCAATATTTAAATCTGAGTGTGTGATTGCTTAAGGAGAAGCAATCTTGGGTGGGGTGGACTATCATCCCCCTGAAATTGTAACACTAAGATATAAAGCATTAAAATGAAAAAAAAATAAAAAAATAACAAAATACATATTCATAATATAAAAAGAAATATTAGCAATTTAATATTATTATAATTATAATTATCATAAGATAATATTATAATTATAATTATAATCAAATATAACAATATAAATATTAACTAGGAGAGTGTTACGTGATGAGAATGGTAGGTTTGTCTCTATGGTGGCACTCCCTTTGAGAACCCGGACAAGCCACTATGCAGAGGAAGCTACAGCCTATCATGGCCATGTGTTGACGAAAAATTTAGGGGTATCCAAAATTTGCCTTGAAGGGGACTCACTTAATATTATAAATTGTCTTTTGTTGAAGTTTCCACTTATGTGGTCTATTGCTCATCTCATTAATGATTCAATTTTTGTCATTAATTATTTTGATGAGATAAGAATCTCACATGTGTTTAGGGAAGCTAACTTGTTGGTTGATGGGTTAGGTAATTTGGGAGTGTTGGCTTGAAATAATTGGGATGAATTTGAATCCTTACCACTCAAACTTAAAATAATTTCCAATAATGACCAAGTGTCATCTTATTAAGGTGGTCAAAATGATGGAAATGATCTTTGTTATTATTTTGAGTTGGTTTATGCACGTTGAGTCTTGGCCCTACCCTCTCATAATTTCCATTTAGATTTTTGTGATATTATGGCTTGGCTACGTAGGTTTGGAAGTACTTGGTATGGTAGGCTCACACGCTTTGTGGGTCTTATTTGTATTTTTTTTGGGTTAGTCTGCCTAATTTTGTCTTTGTAGAAAATTAAGGTGATGTTGGGTTGTTATTTTTTGCATACTGCCATGGGTGGAGCTCATTTTAGAGTGGATCCAAGGTCTTCTAAGGAGTTCTAAAGTAATGAAACTATGTGGGAGCATCTCGAAAAGGGTGGGGTTGCCCCATATCTGCTAAAGCTCCAAGGCCTAAATCCTAAAGTGACAGAGGTTTTTGTTAAAGGGTGGAGTAGTAGGATTTTGCATTACAAAGGTGTGGAGTTCAATATTGATGAGGATTTTGTGGCGGAGGTGACTGGGCTTCCTTCCTCTAGGAGAAAATTCTATAAAGATAGAGGTACAACTAAGAAAGCATTTGCAAATTTCTTTAAATTTGATGAGAAGAACAAGCTCGAGGGAGTTGGGAGTGGTGGGTATGCCCACAAGTCTCTCAAACTGCTTTGGAGGGATCTAGCTTTGACTATTATGCATTACTTCACCTTGAAGGGTAGGTTTTTGGTTGTTTATAGCTACCACTTTATGCTTTTGAATCACTTTTGTCACAAGGTGTTGGTTTCATTTCCTTTTAATATTTTGTTGTCTATGGAAAATAGTATTGAGGATCATCACAAGAACCCTAAGAAGGTAATTCTTCATGAAGGGCTTATGAATCTCATATTTTTTCATATTAAGATGAAGTTAATCCCAACTTCTCCTAATATCTTGACTCATAAAAAGGGTGTTAAAAATTCTGGCTATGCGAATGGTGATTCTGCAATAGAATGGGAGGGAATTTTGAGGATGAGGATTCAAAATTTGAAGAGATGACGGTTGAGGATGGTGAGTGTGAGGAGGGGTTTGAAGCTTCTGAAGTCTTGTCAAAGGGATATGAAATGGATATTGAGTTGAAGGATGCTATGGTGCAGACTGGAAAGAAGAGCACAAAGACGAAGAATAAGTGCCCCAAGAAAGAAAAAAATTTTGTCAAGAGGAAGGTGGAGATGTCGAAAGTTGTGGATGACCCTGTTTCTAGTGAGAAAACTTCTCTAAGCCCTGGTAAGGTGGGTGTTGTGGAGAGCTCCCCTTTGTCTGGTGAAAAACCTTCTCAGGTCCCTGGTAAAGTGGGCATTGTGGCAAGCTCCCTTGTTATGGAGGATAGTCTTGGCATTAGTAAAAACTACCCAGGTTCCTGTAGCCTATGGAGATTAATGTACAGAAGATTGAGGGTTTCCAGTGTTCTAAGGGGATTGACCCTAACCAAGTTCCTCTTGCCTCTCATTTTAGCACATTCTAGGTGAAAGGGAGTGTTGTGAAGGAGGAGCGGTTGGAAGTCTTAGAAGATCTAGAAAACATGCTAGATAAGCACAAGGTTAAAGTTGAGGTGGTTGAAGTGGAGGACTCCCCTACTGAGAATGAAAAGGAGGATAAAGAGGAGCGTTGGCAAGATTTTTGTGGGGCGTTGTTCCATAGCAATCAAAAGGAATGGTTGATTATAGGTGAGGTCTGAACCATGAATTTTATGCTTGATAAACTTGTTGTGGATGTTGATCACCTTGGTATTAATGAGGAGATGATTTCTTCTATGGAATTGGAGGTTAATAAGAATTTTAAGGAGATATTTGTTAACATAGAGGACATAATTAGTAAGTTGTTGGATGACTTGAAGACTGTGGTGAACATTAGTGATAATTCCTTGAGTTTGACTACTAAGGGACTCTCTTTCTTAAATGAGAAATCCTTGAAATGGACTGGAAAACTCCTAGAGCTAGGTGACATTGAGAAAGAAATGGAGGATGTGAATTTATCAAACATGGTGGAAAAGAATGAGGATCCTGCTCCATGTATGGAAAAGGATGTGGATGTTGGCATGTGTTTGAGAATGAGGAGTAGAACCAAGAAGCGGGTTGTCATTTCATTTGGAGAGCTCAAGGATGTTATGGAGATGCACGAAGGGGTCATTAAGGAAAATTTGGCCTCAGTTAATGTTCTGGGAAAGATGTTGTAGCTATGCTATCTCTTTTGCTTGATCAACCTTGTTCATGATGTTTTTCTTTTGGGTTGTTGACAAGTTTCTTTGTTAATTTTTGTTGTCAGCATTTTCATTTTTTTGGGTTGTGGACTCTCTTGGCATAGTCTTTCATGCATCTTTTCACCTTTGTAAAGGGTTTTGAGGCCCTTTCAAAACCTAATGTTCCTTATAAAAAAGAATATAAATATTAACAATACAAAATTAGGTATTAATGATATGATATTATTATAATTAAAGTATTATAAATATATAAACAAAACCAATATAAAAATTAATATAATAAAATAAACATTGATATATATAATGATATAAACAATAGTGATTATCATCAATGATGGAGTTTATATAAGATACAAGCAACGATCTATAGGGAGAAGACACTGCTTAAGAATTTTTTAATCAATTGTTTACAAAGGCAACATTCAGACTTCATATGCAATGATTGAGATCTTGTGAAGATATCAATTAAGTGTAACAAGTAGCAGTGTTAAAGTGAAGAGAATAATAATGCAGTGATCAAGATTAAGTAAAGGAAGGTTTGTTAATAAATAAATGTGGTTTTTTAGGAAGTTATCTCTATTCAAAAGGATGTGTCTCTTTAAAGAGACACAAAGATATAAATAAAGGAGAAATATATCTGCAATAAAAAATAAGGAAAAAAATACATTTTATGAGTATGAGGCTCAAGTAATAGTAGTCATATGAATATATGATATATTTAAGAATAGAGTTGTAGATATAGTAAGCAAATGGAATTTCATTATGTGTGTGTATAAGTTCATTTAATAATCATAGAGAGTATACAAAATTTATATATATATATACACACACATAATATATAGGGAATAAACATCAATAAGATGATCAACCCACAACATTAGCTCTTATGCCATATACAACAAATTCAACCAAGGTAACAACATAATTATATTATGTTGTATGATGTTTATTCAATCAAATAAATATAGATATTATTAAACACTGATACAATAGCATATTTTGTAGCATATATTTTCTAATATTATTAACAATGATATGATCCTAGTTTGGAAATAATTGGTCATGAAGGAATGAGGCAAGATTGCATGGAGGGGTAACTTTGAATGATTCATCACTAGGAGTGGCACCTCATGATGATAGTTAAGGACCATCAGTTAAGGACCACATGAGATTACCTCATGGTGATGGTTAAAAACCTTCAGTTAAGGAACACATGATACCAAGGAGGATAAGGTCCTCTCCTTAGGCCTAGAGTTGAGGATCAAGGACACTATTGTAGCCTCCTAACTATCCCCACTTGAATAAATTGTTGAAGTAAACAAAAAGGGATCTTCAATCATAAGAAAAGGGTTTAGTGTGATGGAGGGGAATGGTCAAAAACCCTCACTAGGTACACCACCTCATGATGATGGTTAAGGACCATCAATTAAGGACCACATGAGGCCACATTGGATAAGGTCCTGTTGTTGGGCCTAGGGGAGAGGATACTTGGGGAACCTCATCATGTCCTCCTCATTATTGTTGAGACCACATAGTCCTTGAGACTTGTTGTATTCATATATAGAATCTTATTTTAAAGTCTTAGAAATAAATGTATTTCATGGATTATGTCTATAATTTTCATCTAACATGGTTGGAGGTTTCCATAACCAAAAGTACATCACCTCAATTTTAAGTAGGATTTACATCTTTAACTACAATCTGCTATTGATTTCATTTGGAATTCTGATTTCAAGAAAAAATATAAGATGATCCCAAAAGGGGACATTACAATAAAGACAAAAAATTATATATTAAAAAAAAATCAATTCCAAAAAAAATAAAAATTATATCGATCAAAGATAGACAATCATGCAAGAGGAGGATTCCTCCAAACTCCATAGAGAAGATATAAGTCCTAGTTAATCGAAAGATTGTTCATGTCATGTGTATTAGAATTAATGTTTTTCTTTATGCTAAAAAATGTATCAAAAGGAAATCCAATTAACAAAAGGAATAACAAATTTCATAAATAAAACACCTCAAGAACCGAAACACCAACAAGAAACATACTAGTAGGAATGAAGAATCCAAAGAGACATTGTAGTTAAAATTCACAAAATCAATAAAGGCTCTACTCAAATCCCATATAGACAAGTCTTGATTATTTCCAATATCAAACTTGATATTGTTCCAAATTGACATTGATTTGGTCAAAAAATTAGTAACATGATTTCCTTCCCTTCTAGTATGACTCCACTAAACAACATTGAAACCATGAATGAGGATGTTGATGTCTTTCTCACATTCATTCAACTACCACTATTAGAAGCTAGAGGAAAAGTTATTTTTGAAATGATCAGCCAAAATTTTTTAGTCAAAATTTAGTGTACAAAAGGGGGTCAAAAGTGGCCACTTTTTTTTTGGAATCAACTAAGATTGAACTTGGATGAGTAATTTGAGATTCAAGGTGAGTTCAGGATCATGATGGGCCAAATAGTGGCAATGGAATAAAAAATGTAATTTCAATTAAGGACAAATGTAAAAAGTATCTTTGACTTTCTACTTGGATTGGGTAAAAAGTACCATTTGCTATGGTAAACACCAAAGAAAAATGAGAATATGATATTATATGAAAATAATGGATATCCATTTCTTGCACAGAACATATGTCTATTATATATATTATTAATAATTATATTATATTATATTATATATTTCATAGTATAGCACTTACACCTAAAGGAGGTTTAAGGATTACGCTGATAGAAAACTATACGTATGTCAATATGTTAGAGAGTATATATTTGTGCATGGATGTGCTATGAATTCTAGTTGCATGTGGTGGATTAAAAAAATAATAATAAGTGATAAATAATGGAATGAAATAAACGTCTATAGACAAATTTAGAATTTTTTATTGAAGAAATTAAGTATTATCTAATTATGAAATATTTGCATATAGATTTAAACCATAAAGAAATGCAAATGGAGAAAGAAATTTGTCATTAAATTGATAAAAGAACACTGCAAATAGAAGTATAATATTCCCATCCAATTGTCAAATCAATATAATATAATTATTATTATATATATTATATTATGTTATTATTATATTTTTTTATTATTATATATTAGATTAGGGTATGTGCAGGATCATGATGGCCTAAAAAGTGGCAATATGATCGGTATGTGTAGGGTATGTGGTTGACGACTTTTTTTTACCCAAAATTGATGAAATGAAAAGGGTTTTTAAATGATATTCTCAGCTTTCAACCAATATAAATTATGCTTTACTTTGAATTTAATAAATAATTATTATTCATTTTCTATTTGAATTACGACTAAAGTCTTGATTGATAGGCTGATTGAAAAACATCTATAGCTTTCAAATGGTATCACATTTTTGAATCCAAAACATGTTTCACATTCTATGCTTACATACTATAGGTTTAAAGAAAATAAAATTGAATTTCATGAATTTTTGAACAAGTTAAGGTGGTTAGACATACAAGTTTTATATTTTTTAAAAGTTGTAATAACAAAACTATAATTAATTAATTACTTGGGAAAAATTACAAAAAAATGTGCATCACATCGGGACATAAGTCCTCTACTTATATCTAAAATATTATAAAAAAATATTATCATTTTATTATGGTTAGGGTGTCAGATAGACACCTACTTCTTATTATGATATTGCTATCAGGATTCAACCGTGTAGTTTCGAGTCAAACTCATTGACCCATGTTTCATGAGTAGTGGTTCAACAAGAACCCATCTCTCATGATATCGAATGGTCCACTTAGCACTCATTGCATCTAGGTGATGCTCACAGAGGTGAAGCAGTGTCCGGCCAGGAGGTCACCCATCCCAAGTGCCAACTCAAGCCCAGCCAACTTGAGTTTTCTCCAAGGTTAGCCAATATATTTTCAAAACCTTCATCAAGTTTTGTGCCTTATGAACCATTCATAATAGAGCCCCTTTAGCTCATCAATTGATAAGTAGGAGGTATTTTTCCACAGCGTGTCAAATTATGATATTGCTATCAGGATTCAACCGTGTAGTTTCAGTCAAACTCATTGACCCATGTTTCATGAGTAGTGGTTCAACAAGAACCCATCTCTCATGATAGTCGAATGGTCCACTTAGCACTCATTGCATCTAGGTGATGCTCCAAGAGGTGAAGCCTAGGCCTTCCGGGAGGTCACCCATCCCAGTGCTCCAACTCAAAGCAGCTTAACCAGGGAGTTTTCTCCAAGGTTGGGCCGCAGTTGTTACCATTGCAAAAGGCAAAGAAGGATGTTCATTCCTAACCATTCTTCTTTACTCATCAATTGATAAGTAGGGAGGTTTTTTTCACAAATGTCAAATTATGATATTGCTACCGAGTTCAGCAGTGTAGTTTCGAGTCAAACTCATTGACCCATGTTTCATGAGTAGTGGTTCAACAAGAACCCATCTCTCATGATATCGAATGGTCCACTTAGCACTCATTTCATCTGGGGATGCTTCATGAGGTGAAGGCTGGTCTCATTCCTGAGGTCACCCATCCCAAACTCGCTTCAAGCACGCTTAACCAGGTGAGTTTTCTCCAAGGTTAAGCCGCTTGAGTTGTTACCCCATTTGCAAAACCTTCAGCAAGTGTTGTGCCTTATGAACCATTCATAATAGAGCCCCTTTAGCTCATCAATTGATAGTAGGAGGTATTTTTCCACAGCGTGTCAAATTATGATATTGCTATCAGATTCAACCGTGTAGTTTCGAGTCAAACTCAAAACTACTTCTTATTTTTCCCCTGAAATTTAAGTACTACTACATTGAAATTTCAAATTTTCACTAAATAGATTTTTTAAAAATAAAACTAGTAGTTTAGAAGCTACATTCAATTCGCTACATATTCTATTCTTACATATTTTTGAAATAATATAGACAACTTATTCAAATTTTTATGTCAAGTTGCCTAACTTTGATTTTTTTTTAAATTTTTTGCCACTTAAGGGCTTATTTTTTCCATGATGATCTTGCACATACCCATTATATTAGTATTTTATCATGATATTATGATATATTATATTATAGATTACATATATTATTATAATATATGATATAATATAAAAAAATATCAAATATTTTAAAAAAATATATGTCCATTTTAGAGAGCTTTTTACAATATAAAAGGCTCCGTAGATTAAGAATATCTCCATAACAAATATATATGATATATATTATTATTATATATTATATATTAAATATAATATTATTATATAATAATTAATATAATAATATATATTACATATTATTATATTAAATATTATTATTATTATTATATTACATATATATATTATATAAATTGTTACATATAATATATATATATATTATAATATATCATATAATATTAAAAAATATCAAATATTTTTTTAAAAAAATGCTCTCCTAAATAGACATCCGTTTTGGAGAGGTTTTACTAATTAAAAAACATCTCCAAAATAGACATCCATTTTGGAGAGCTTTTAATATTAATTTTTTTTTGGAAAGCTATAATTAAAATGAAAAGTTTATTTTAACTCATTTTTATAGTGGACAACATGTAGCTAGGAGAAGGAAATGGATATCCACTCATATTTGATATCCATTTTTTGCAACTAAATATCACATTCTTTATTTTTTGTTATTTCTCACATTTGACAACCATATAATTATTATTTCTTGTTTCTGCCATCATTTAATTTATTTTCTCAAATTTTTTGACATATATACTATGTTTTTATTTTTAGATTTTAATAATTAGTTAAAATTTATGTTAATTTTTAAGTTTTAATTATAAATAGGATTTACACTAGTTGAAGAATTGATAGAGAAAACTCTCCACCAAACCCTTCAACAAATCCTCCTTTAATTTAGGATTTAATTGATATAAATGTGACTAAATTGAAAAACATTGTAGAAAGATACTGTCACCACCCTCATTTGCCTTTAGTGACACCAAATTTAGAGGCCATAATAAGTCATGTCAAAGACATCACAAGGAAACATACTTTGTTTCAAGAGTGGAGAGAAATGAAGATGTTATAGTATGGTAATGTTTGAGCTATTACCAAGCCAAACAATTAGAAATATCTAAAGCCTAAATAGCCCAATATTTTGTGAATCCAAAAACTAGATAACTTGTTGCTTTACATAAATCCAAGTTTTTAATAAAATAGTGCATGCATGAGGACCTAACAAGAAACATTTGGGATCACTAGTGGATGGTGTTTGATTAACTTCCCAACAACAATCTTGATGTCCCTCTTTATTTTCTCCACAAATTATATATGTGGAGTTTGTTTTAGGCAAACATGTGAATTATTTTGATTTTAGGAATTTTCAAGGAGTAGGTAGTTTTATGCTCCAAGATAGACATATGGCAATGCATAAAATTCAAGCTCCATATGTTTCACCTCCTCGTATTCATTACCCAACTCCAATATCCCATCCATACACTGTTATAGATGCAACAATGCATAGTCTCATGGCCACACACTGTTTGACACTACATTTGATTAACATAGTCTTCTTAGTTTTCCTAGCCACCTGATAGTGATACTCGTGGTGGTTCAGTTGATGTTGGTGGATCATCAACATCTAGACATATTTGTGTGACTCATCATTGTAGTATGTGCAATCATATGTGTATAGGTCCTATGGGAGATACTACTGAGCCTCCCCTAGACACAACTACATATGAGGTGCATGATGTGACAAATAGAGGAGATGAGACAACAACACATAGTTCATATGCAAAGACTTGTGAGGGAAGAAGAAATGGAGAGCCATCCATGGCTGGCAATGAGGAGTAGCAAGATAAATATTATGTATAGGTAAAACTTACATTTTTTTCATAGTGCATTTCATTTAAAATTATTATAACAAATAGTATTACTAATGTATATTTAAGTGGGAATTAATAGTTGATGATCGAGGATGGGTAAAAAGAAGTACATCATGCTACTCTTTCAACCATTGAATTTGACCTAGACAAGGCATAATTTTTTGTACATGTTTAACTTTTTTTATTGTATACATATAATTTAAATTATGATTAATTAAATGCATATTAATTTATATTTGGATCTTATTTTAATTTTGTCGTCTACTCCAAATTTGAGTGATGTGTCACCTTTTACTGTATCATACTAACATACTTGATCATCCTAAGTGAGCATCATTTGTAAAATGAGTCACATTCAAGGTAATTGTACTAAATTTTAATTGAATTAATAATTTACTTGAACTTATATTCTAGTGATTCAAATGTCAATTTCAAATATATTATGGTTATCTATACATACATTTCTAGTCTTACATTCTTTCCATATTTAATGTTTAGGAAATTAATGTTACTGCATCCTTTTCAAGTTCTTCTCAAACAATCTCACTTGCATCATCGATTTAGGTATATAGATTTTTTTATATATAGTATATATAAGTTTCTAGATATATGTAGATATATGTTTAGTCTATGTTTGTTTGTCAACAATTATATAATAATTTTGTCAATTTTATTTTTCTTCTTATGGAGTATTATGCCTTTCACCTATGTGTATCCTCTACCATTTCAATATGGTAGGACTCCTGATCATCCTAAGGGACCATCATTTGCTGAAAATTTTGTCAACAAAAAAACAAAGGCTTGAGGTAATGAAGAATTGAATTCTACTTTAATTGATATTTTTGAGAAATTATGGTTTAGTATAGTGATTAGATGTTACTTTGAAAGTTATAAAAAATAGTAGATAAGTTTCTATTTATTAGTCTAAGTTATTTACCATTGAGCTAATTAATCTAATTTTTGGTTTGAAGTTTTACTATGAAGCCAACTTCTCATTCATCAAGTGGCATGAAGAGACTACATTTTGCTGATCCGCCACAAGTTTAGGATTTTCTTGACATGGAATAGCTATTTGAGATATACATTTTACATAGACGTTGAGATGGCATATGCCACATTTTGTAAATATTATTTTGAGTTGGCATATATGCCAAATTTCTATATGTACATACATAATTACTCTAATGTTTATATATAAATTGATATTTAATATAATTTTTTCATTGTGTGCATGTTTTCCTACTTTGAAACTTAAATTTTGAATGTATAATCACTTTATAATGGTTGAGCTATGATGAATAACATGTTATATCTATTGATTTCTTGCGATCTTGCAATTTAATAGTTTATGAATGACATAACATTTTCACTCATAAATTATCATCATACATTTATATTAACATGTATATTACTGTTAAATTTAGTTTCTTTGGGAAAATTCATCAAATTTGATCACTTTATCCTTAGTCTCTATAGTTGCAACATCCTTTATCCTTTGACTCCTTGAACCATTAACATCCTTAGTCTCTATAGTTTCATTTTGATTTTTAGCCTTTTAATAAAGTTAAATTTCCCCTTTGGCAATTATGGATATTTCAATTTGAATTTTCCTTTTGATTAATGCATCAAAATAAATGACATGGAATGCAAATTTTGGTACAACAATACATATTTAAACCTATTCTTTTTGCTTTATTTTTGCATGCTGATAAGCACACCATGCAACATGATAACCATATATTCAAAAGAGTTAAATACAAGATACGCTACTTTCTAAGCATTCAAATAATTTAGTGTTTTCTCAAAAGATGCATGTACTATAAACAACATATATCTTTCATAATGTAACATGAATAAATTAGAAATAGAGCATACCATACTTCATTTATAATTCATCAACAAATCACATATCTTCATCAAGAAAGATTTAAAATAATGTTATAAAAGTAGTTAGGTTAAATAAATCATGCCAACATATGGTCATTTAATCAATCACATATATAATTAACATTATCTTAAGAACTCAGAGAAATTAAACTAAGATAATGAGGATTTAAATAAATCCACATACAAAAAAAAATTAGAATGCGTGTAACAAGATGGAAGTGACTACTAGTTTCACATGATACATAAAACAAATATGAGATCCAATGAGTACACCTAGAGCCACTGGTGTTACAATCATGAAATTCATACCAAACGTACTACTTAAGTTTTACTAAAGGAAACACGAGTAAAAAAAAACTTTTTTTCATCAATAATTACAACACTAATAATGAGGCAATGGAAGCAATTTCACTTGTGTTTCTACAAAAATATTTTGTACAATTGCTGTTTCCTTCTATGTTCTAAGAAATATTTAGGATGTGGTGTGTATTCTCGATCAATTAGTTCTTAATTCTAAAACATGGGTAATGCTATGGATCATCATTTCCTGAAAAAAATTGTGCCCTTAAGTAAGCAAAAAAAATTCAGGAAAATAGAGTTAGGGCAATCCTAGATGTAAAATGAATTAGATATTCATATTATTTCCAAAAATATGTGTAAGGAATAGAATTTGTAGAAAAACCGAATGCAGCCTCATAAACTACTAGGTTTTTACAAAAAATAGGAAATCTATTTGGTGAAAATTTGAAAATTCCCCTAATGTGGAGTAATTTTAAATTTTAGGGAAAATTAAGAAGTAGGAGTCTGTCCCAGGTCTCACCCCATGTTTCAGCTCTGTAAATTTTTGTGCAAAACTTTGATAATTATTCATTATATTCCTCGCCACACAGCTATAACCCCATGTCCCAAAGGTGATGGTTGACATTTTATAATTCTTTTCTAAGTAAATAATTTCACTATGATTTTTTATTACAACTTTTAAAAAATATAAAAAACTAGTTAAGGTTCAACCCACCTTAACTGGCTCAAAACTCTACTTTTGAAATCCACTCTTTTCTTTTTTTAGAACTTTATATACTTGGAAGCATTAGAATGTGATTTTACTGCTCTTTTAGATTCCAAAAATGCAGAATTAGGCTCTCAAGGAGATGCTCAATCAGTCTATCAACTTCAAGACTCTTTAGTCATAATTTAATAGAAATGAATAATAATTTCATTTCTATTATGTTCAGCATGCCACACCTACACACAAGAAACCCAACAAACATCCCTGTCACTTCCTGCTTCTACTAATTTTGGGTAAAAAAAATGTCGTCAGCCACATACCCATCATATTGCCACTTTTTGGCCAATCATGATCCTGCACATACCCACATCCTTTACGTTTGGTGATATACTCTAGAGTTAGAGCGCTAAAATTATCAAATTTCATTCTTTGTGGTATTAGTTAGCTTCTTATCAACTCGTGGAAGGCTACCACTAAAAGCCTGAGTATCATTTTGAAGAGGACTATCTAGTCTTGATCTTATTGTTAGTGCTTTTGATAATGTTTTACGATTTAGCCTTAACTAAACACATGTTTTCCTCAATAATTGAGCCTTTATTAATTGATTGCTTATTATAGAGGTTGTTATTACTCTACAACCATCTCTCTTATCTTTTTCCTTACTAATCTTTCTAATAGAATTGAGTGCATTAAAAATATTTTTAACAATATTTTTATTTCAATTAGAGTTTTTGTTTACACAAATCTTCAATTTTTTTAGTAATGGTCTCATTTTGTATGTCTTTAGGAATTGTATAAAAAAATTATATTGTTTAGTTAATGTGTCATTGGAAAAGTAGTAATTGAATATTTGGGTAGCCCACAACTAAACAGTTTGTGATGACCTTTGTCCTTCCTGTTTATATATTATGTTCTCATCTATTTCAACTAACTATTTTGGGGTTCTTGAGTGTTGAGAATTTTTGTTGGAGTCATTAAAAAAAGATGGATTTAAGATTTCATTTTCTTCTTCACAAAGGTCCTTTCTTCTTATGTAATTTGTAGATACATTGACTTCCACTATTTTGTGTCTTATCAATTTCATCAATGCTATGAACAATTGGATTATGGATTATGTTTTCAATTTCATGGGCTTTAGATCCACATTTATCAAGTAAATATTTACATGTATTTATTCATTTTTTTATGATGTTGTATAATTTATCAATAGGTGTTTCACATCTTTACTAACATTTTCAATTTTGTGTCCACACATTTTCTATCTCTAGCTCTAGTTTATCAACACTTGTATTAACTCTATATTCAAGACATTCTCTCTGGGTTCACGTTCAAAATTTTCTTCAATTCCCCAATTTCTTGTTATGCATTTTTAATTTTAAATGATCATCAACAACAACGTCACTTTAAAGATAAAGATGAGCCCTCCTCCCTCAAGAGAATTCTGACATATTTTTTCTTCCTCACCCCTCCTTACTTTATGTTTCTCCCTATTTTCTTTGATTTCCTCCCACTTGAAATTTACTCTCCTTCCTTCTTCTTTGGATTTACAATGATCACTACTCCTTTATCCTAGCTCTCAAATTTGCCAATCTTTGATGATTGATTTAGGATAAAATTTTATGTAAAATTGTGTCTAAAAAGTGAAATTCTTTGTTTAGTAAACGACAGAACCGCCATGATTCCTCGCAATGCACAAACAACATGAGGATCCATTGGAATGCCTAAAATGGAATTTTGGCCATTTTTTCCACTCAAAGAAAATCGATATCCATTTTGTAAAGTTAAATTGATATATGCTTTGTTTAGAAAAATGGATATCCATTTTGCAAAGCTTGTATTCTTATGGAAAATCAAGCTTTACAAAATTGATATTCATTTTGTAAAGGAAAATGGATATCCATTTTGTAAAGAAAAATGAATATTCATTTTGTAAAGAAAAAGGGATACCCATTTTGTGAAGAAAAAAAAAATTCCATTTTGTAAAGAAAAACAAATATCTATTTTGTAAAGCAAAATGGACATCCATTTTGTAAAGAAAAACATATATCCATTTTGTAAAGAGAAAAATATATCCATTTTGTTAACAAAAAATTGACATATGTTTTGCAAAGCTTGTATTCATATACAAAAGCAAGCTTTACAAACTCGATATCCATTTTGTAAAGCAAAATGAATATCTGTTTTGTAAAGAAAAATGGGTATCCGTTTTCAAAAAAATGGATATTTGTTATATCCAACTAAAAGTTAATTGATAGAAATCAAATATATAATACATATAAATTATATAATATTATTGAAACTTTATTTTAAAACATTGTTTTTAAGGATATTGTTAAATGTTTGAAAGAATTTTTTTATGAAAGTAAAAGGGGAATGACAATGTGAAAGTTCACATAGAAAAGGTAAAATATGAAGAATATATTAAATATCATGAAAGGATAAGTCTTTGGGTGCTAAACAAAAGAGGAAGGAGGTTTTCTTTCACCCACATTGCGGAAAAATGTTAGGGCTTTGTTCTATTCACTCACATTTAAGGATTATTCCTAAGAGGTATGAGGAGAAACCATGTGGCATGATGAAAAGTTTTAGGGATTAATGGATGGGTTGTTCATGTTGAAAGAAAATCTCTAAGAATGCATTATTTTGCCCATGTTGTTGGATCGGTGCATATTTTCATTCATTTTTTGCTAGTTACTCTTCCATGTTGTTATACGCTTAGAATTTATTGAATTTTTCAAAGAGCCTGAGTATTTCAAGTTTGTATATAGCTTCCCATAACCTTTGTGTTTAAATGAAACCATAAAGCAATTGTAGTAGCAGGAAAATTGTATACCACAAAAACCTATGAACTTCATTGATGTTGTCGTTTAATATAGGAATGCCATTTTCTTTTTATGCTTAAGGATGTACACTGTGAGTAACAAAAAATATCCCTATTATTGTGAGTGAGAAGGAAAGTATCTTTACATAGGGTTATGCAAATGAATATAAAATACCACCCAATTTTATCATGCTTAACCAAAAAGGCTTGTTAAACACCATTTGTTCTACAATGCCTATTGTAAAAGAGAGTTGTGAAGATCTAGGGAGACTTCAATAGATAAATCTAAAGGACAAGGGTTAGAGAGCTAGATAGAGGTTAGTATTCAAATAATTCAAGGGACTACAGGGTAGTTAATGATAGTAGTATCAAATAGGGTATGTGCAGGATCATGATGGGCCAAAAAGTGACGATATGATGGGTATGTGTAGGGTGTTAAATTTAGTGATCAGATAAGTGCATAGAAAATTAATTCAAAATCAGACACAATAACACAACATATACCCTAGGAAAACCCTCCTCTTGAGGGAGAAAAACCCAGCAACAATAGATCTCACTTATATATATTAATAGAGGCAACAATTATCTTTACAATGAGGCCAATATCAAGGCCAATCCTATAACATCTATACAATATATAGAAACAGATAACAATCTGCACTTGACAGTAACCAATTCTGTCTCTAATGAATTCACATTGTTCTTTAGAAGAATCTGCACTGCACTTAGAAGAATTCGCACTTGATATAGATGAATATTCGAACTTGCTTGTAAATCGATATGAATGAATGATCTCAAGTAACAAACATTGACCTCTTTTTATAGATATCGATAGGATATATCTCCAATGGATGTGACTTTCCAAGATGCAACGTCGGCCTTCTATGTAAAGATGTCTCCTTAAAAATTGTGCCATTTAAATAAATTCGACTATTTAAATAATTGTGCCTCTTGATGAATAAATCATATTTTAACAAATAAAGATGAAACATGATTTAATCTTCATTAGCAAATCGAAATGACTTTTAAATCATGCCTTTTGAGATCTTATAAATTAGATAGCTTTTAGCTATAATCTAATTTCTTCAAGGAATGATATCGCTGGAAGTTGCTACGACGCTGCATGTAAACATTAACACTCCCTCTCAGCTAAGGAGCATACTTCCAGCTGCTCAAGACATATCACCTCATCATGATGTTAGATATCGCCTTAGTACGATATCAACCATAATGGCTACAA
>VDFB02334948.1:0-31385 GCA_007258455.2 Sequoia sempervirens | reverse complement strand
AAAATGTGTATAAATTTGAAGCTCTTGTTTCTTTCTTTCAACCAAGCTATAAAACCTTTTGGATCATATTTGACCCTCTCATCTAACCTTTGCATGTGGTTTATTTTGAGTATATCAATAATATTATTCCATCCACCCTTGCTCATTACAAATTTAAAAAAAAAAAGTGTACAAAGGAAAAAATGTTCCTTTCCCTTGATTTAATAAGTGTCCATTTTCAACACTTCCCAATTGCCACATTACATATAGGAAACCAATTCTTTCTGGCACAAACCTTGGAATTATGTGAGGTGCTACTATGGAACCATATACTCTTAAGATCAGTCCTTCCCTCCTTAGGTCTCAAAAAATCATGTAGAGCTATGGGAATTCTAGGTACACACACAATTAAGAATCTTCTCAATTCTGAAGCAAATAGGTTCTGAAATGTCACATAATCATATGTTGTATCATCCTTGTCTAAAATAGTAGTCCAATATTGCATGAGAAACTCCAAGTCACCTTTTCTTCCTTCCAAAGTTATACTAGGCCCAAAGAAATCTACACCTTTGTATAGAAACATATGCATCAAAAATGAATACCAGCTGAATCTCACTCCCACTTCACCTTTCTTCAACCTTATCAGTCCTTCATGCATTCTTTCTGAAAGAAACCCCACATAATCATACACTGCACAATATTGTGGATGCTAAATATGGGAATCCATATACATCCATGTCATTGGCATTCCCTTGATAGGATCATAACCAATTATTTAGAAAATAGAGTAGAAAAAATTTTGGAAGTAAGAAACAAAATATTTAATTGGGAAAGGCTCTTTCTCATGTGACCCTATTAAGATCTTTTGACCTATAATTTATGCTAGGACTCTTGGCAGGATGTGAACTTTGAATGCAATCTTAGTTTTATCATACTCCTACTTGAGAGCGTCCTCATTTATCTTATACATTTCATCACTCCATTTGGTAAGCTTGAAAACAAGACCCAATTCTTCCTTGGTGATTTTAACCATTTCTTTGCCATCATATGTTCTTATAGTTCTTGTGATTAGGTCATAAATGGTAGCAACTACCTCAAACAATTCAACATCCATATAAAAATTTGGTAGAATCAAATTTCCCAGGTCACAGTTCTATGGGTTACCTACTGGGATACCCATGTTTCTATTCCTGAACCAGCTATGAAATAGTTCCCGTCCAGTAAAAGGCAACTTGGCATCCTTGATAAAGTAATTCTTGTCAATTAAACCCTCTACAACTTGCAGACCTCTGAGAAGCAGTTGGCCCTTAGGCTTATCAATGATCGAGGGTGGTAATCGGTCCATGAGGTCTTTATTTAAAGGCCTTTTGTGAGTAGAAGCTTCCCATTTAGACAAAGAAACTTTTACTTTAGGAGCCATAACACAAGAGGTATTATGAGCCAAGGTTTTTGGTTTACTTGAACTAGGCTTATGGATTTTGTAAGGGTTTGACATGAGTTGTGCAATGTAGAGCTTAACAAATTCCTTTTATGAACATCAAACCTTAAAAACGCTAAACAAAGGAAACCCTAATAGACTTCAAGAGTTGGAAAAGCCAAAACTTAACAATAATTCTGATGGGAGGAGAACAATTCACTTACTAGTTTTCTTCGCTGGTTGACAACACTGGTTCCCACGTTAGAAAATATTGAAAAACCATAGCATGAGCTTCTTTGAGTGTGAAAATTATACTTTCACAATGCTAAATTATGCCTTTAAGGTAGATATTAATAATTATGCAATTCCTTACTTTAGTAGCTCAATGTCCTTTTAGCTATTAAGGCTCACTTGCATGAACCATAATGGCTCACTTGCCTTCAACTGAGTTCTAAATGTCGGCCATTGATCCTTTTGGAGTGTTAATTGATTGAAAATCGAGATTTGACCATCTTATTATGAAAGATCTAACTCTACACAGCTGCAATATTTACCAAATGACATAAAGTCACATGCAACCATTCACTAGTAGTATGTGAGCTCCACCATCTCTTTGTCATTGTAGCCCAGATCCACGTGTCTTCTTTCCCTTTCCCCCATGAGTCATAACCCATGTGCAAATTTCATCAATAAGGAGATGTGGAGAGGTAAACAATAAATCTCTCAACTTCTTCATACACACTTCTTAGTTACCCACAAATTTATCCTTCATATAACATCCATGACTCAAATTAAAAGATATTTTAAACACATGCAGTATATCAACATTAGTAACACACAATTTATTCTCCTTGCCCCACATTAAAATATTTGATTAATATTTTTTCCTATGCCAATGCCTCCATGTCCTCTAGATCACTCCACATGGAAAATACCCACTTCCCCATTGAGAGTATGTTAGTAAAAATGGGACCCACACAAGATAGAGGGGAGTGGTCAAGATTAATCCATGTAATCTACTATCAACCATTGATTCATTTGAAAAAAATGCGATAGACCACCTGACACCACTGGGCCCACCATTTGGACTAGACATGTGGTGTCCGCCCACCAGCTCATGTGATTATTTTAATAGGAAAGAAAAAAAAGGGCATGTGGGGAATGGTCCAGATGTGGCCACATCATTTGTCGCCCATCATTGATCTCCTCCTGGCAACCATTTATATGCCTTAAAAAAGACACGGGGCACACCAATCATACAAGACACATGGCATTCACCTACTAGCCCGTGGGAATAAAATAAGAAGCAATAAATGGAACAAGCGTACAGGGAACGACAGACATTTTTTTGCATCAATTGAATGGTAATAAGGGGTCCTCATATCTACGCATGCCAAAATTGTTAATCTTTAAAAGGGACCCAACTAGGATGACGAGCCATGAAAAAGATGACTTAAAATTTTAATGTGAAATACCTAGGCTGACTTAGGAAAATTTTAAGAAATGGCCCAACACAAGAGAACCGGTAAAACAAAACTAGAGGGCTGGTTACTTAATGAATTTGGATGGCACAAGATATGACTTAAAAGACAAGGGAATGATAGCAAGAGGTCAAGAAAAAATTAAAACCTTGGCATAGATACAAACTCAAAAAAGATTTTTTTTCAATAAGGCTTTGAGTGACTAAAACCCTAACATAGTGACAAGGAATAGAACCTTACACCCTAACATAGAAGACTGGAGATGGGACATGAAATTTCTAGAGGTTCCACCAAATGGGTTGCAAGAAAACAATATAATTCAAATATTTATAAATAGTCTTGTTCCACATCAAGTTTTTACAAGTTTAATTATAGACTAAAACTCATATTTGCATAACTTAGCTAATTTTCATCCAATATTCACTAAATTGAAATTGCAAGTACCCATCAATCCCTTGTTGAACACCTAGAATACTAAGAGTGGGGTGAATCAGTATTCTTTGAAACCACTTAAGCATTTATACATTCATTTGAAACATCATATTCAGTTTGTAACACAAAGGAAAACATGAAATTAATCATGAAAGCACATAACACATAACACTAGATTTTATATGGAAAACCCAAAAAGGGAAAACCACAGTGAGGATAAGCTCACAATATATTATAACTAGCCATAACATATTATAGAGTGGATCACTACCTTTTGTACTCACTATTTGGAGGACTCACTATCCAAAGAATAAGAGAAATAGAGAAAAGGGATGGATCACTACCAGGATTTGAACTACTAATAATGCATCTATAATATGCCAGAGATACAATTCCATGGAGCACAAAATACTAAATCAACACATTTCATATTACACCACTACAACACTCTTCTCTACTTATACTCGCATCACATTCACACACTTCACATTACATTGCATCCATCTCATCTCTACAATATCAAAATGAATTGACATTTATATGTATTACATTCACAAAGACCTACATCATCAATTAGGTTGGCCTAATTAAATGAAACATGTAATATAGATTAACCTAGCATCTCAACATTCAATTACACATGCCTCAAAACTTGTAACAAACCAAAAAAGGTTGGAAGGGACCTATAATCACTCCCTTAAGTTATCTCAATTCATATTTTAACTTTGCACAACCCTAAACTCTTTAGGTTGGAACCAAATAGTAAATAATAGTGATATGAACCATCTATTCATTCAAAAAAAGACATGAAAACCACCAAAAAACTTGCCACTTGGACCACACACTCTTTTAACACCTATAAGTACTCTAAAAAAACCACATAACAAAATATTATTCCATGGTGCAATGCAGAACGTTCCAAACATGTACTTTGTACTAGTAATAATATCATTGGAAAACTTGATACTCTGTCGATCTTAACTTTTACATTGGAGGACATAAAGACATAAAAAAATTGTGTTAAAGGTCCTCCAACATGTAACAAAATCACCTTAGAACCATAGACCAAAATTTGTCAAGGTGAAGCAATGTAGACCTAAAAATTGACACTTTGTACATTGAGAATTGAACTCGGGGACTTAGCCAAATATACAACATATTTGTTTTGCACTAGATCAAAAATATTACACTTGTATAATGGATTACCATCACAATACTCACTCATGCTTCACCAATCAACTATACCTCAATATAGACTTCAATGTTGACATCAATGACAACAATGTATATTATCATGCTCATGTTGCCAACAACCATATCAATGACAAAAAAACAAACAATTTTCTCAAACTTCCAATAATCTTCCCCTTTGTCGTTGATGAAAACATGCACAAAAATCTTCTCCCCCTTTGACATAAATGGAAAAGGGCACACCCTACAAGCATATTGTGCCATAGAAAAATGGCCCCTTGTCATTTTCATGGTCTTTTATGCCTTGCTTTGATGTTTGGTCTAGTTTGCTTTGATTTTATGATGTAACATGACCTGAACATGCATATTTAGGTACTAAAATTCAAATAATGACATCTTGTGAAGGTGTTGTTTATTGTTGTAAGACATTTCTACACTCTTCTAGACTTTATTTATTACAATTCACCTAAAAATCACCTTTTCATCACTAATCAAGTCCTATTTTGAAGTGTTGTAAAGTCTTGTAACAAGATTTCATGCTTTTCTAGTCATAACTTCACCATTTATCCCTTTCTTATGATTTATTTGACCCCTTTATTCCCTTATACGCTTTAATTAAGTGCATTTTTGAATGTAAACCCAACAAACAATATTAAATACAAGATAATTCTCGACACCCATTTTCAAGTCCTAGGTGGGACCCATTCGCCATGGGTGGTGAATGAGTCCCCCTTGGATCCAAATTCAAAATATTTTAAATTTCCTTTCAGGTTTTTATTCAAAATCACTTGATGTTTCCCTATGATGAGGTATCAATGGGTTAATGAGGCATAAGATCATATAAATAAGTGATTTTCACCTCATTTTATGTCCTCCAACATTCACACATCATATTCAAGCAATCTCAAGAATTCAAGCATCTTGCAACATAAAATCAAGCACTATTCAAGCTTTTTTGGAGAATACATTGATATTACTTTAGATTATCATCAACAAGGGTTTGGTAAGTTTATAGCATTTGCATGTTATTTTTTTATCATTCTCTTGCATTCCATTATTTTATTAAGGGTTTGACTACCAAAGTGGGGTTTGACCAAGGGAAACCCCTATTTGCTAATCCTCAACCATTTTTCCCCTCTTGCATGTGTGTTTGTAGACCTTTTTATTAGAAATTTATCAAGTATTTAGGTGGTTGAAGATTGATCAACAAGTCAACTAGGTGCTTCAATTCAAATCAACTCTATTTCAAGCTTGGAGAAGGTTTTCTATCTGTTTCCTACAGAATTGACTTCGACAACTTAACAAGTAGACATTTCTAGAGCTAGTGTTACAGAGTTGTCCCCTAATTTCTCAAAATTTTGGGAGAGGACTGATTCACCACTAGCGGCAAATGAGTCCCACCTTAAGACTAAAAAATCTAGGTTTATCAGATTCTGGATCCTGATAGTCAGAAACTCGATTCCTGATAGATTTCACCAGTAGCGCGACTAATTTGCCACCTTGGGTGAATGAGTCCCACTATTGATTTTTAGTAATTTTAGACACAATTCTATGAATTCTAGATTCCTCAAATCTTGCCTAGATGCACTTTGTTTCATCTCATTTCTTTCTGTTTTGCATTTCCTTCATCTTTCAGTTCATTATAATTTGCATATCACAGTGTGTTTTCAAGCATAGCATAAATCTTAATTTTTCATTTAAATTCAGTCAGATAAATCACTTACTTGCATTTATATCACTTCATTTAGTTCATATAACATCACACATAACATAATTTGAATGAACCCCTTAGCATTTTTGTCCCTACGTCTCTCCTCTTAAGTGAAAAACCTTAGAAGAGTTAGATAAGTGCATGGTGCCAAAAATCTAAGGTTCATTTTGGTGAACCTACATTTTTAACACTTTGAATTTACGATTTCATTCACATATTGCATCTTAGATTACATTTTCATTAACATTCAATTAAGATATTGTTTTTTTTTTGCATTCTAGGACTTTTCTTATTGCATTAGTGAAACACTCATTTAGGTTTGACTTTTGCATTGCATATCATTGGAAAAAAGAAAATCTACATTCTCCATCCTTAATGGAATTCTGAAAAGCATCAAATTCATTTTAAAATTTCTAAAAAACATAAAAAATATCATACTGGGACTCATTCACCACCTTGGGCGAATTAGTCCCTCTGCACTTTTTAAACAACATTTCTGGCATTTTTTTGGCATTTTCGTACATTTCTTTTTTTTCTAGTTACTTGTTGGTTATAGTTAGAAGAATTTTTGTTATTTGCATTTGGAACTCCTAACTTACTTTTCATTTGCATTCACTCTATCTTTGTGGTACTTGTATGAGTGTTTGGTTCCCCATTGATAATACTTTAGTGATATGAAGTTCTAGACTCATGGCTTCCTGCGATAGCACTTTCACTGTTGACCTTAGGATGTCAAGAGCTCCTACTCCTAGTATGGACAATGGTGCATTAGGAATTGCCAATACCACTTCTATGCCTTCACCTTTCCATCCAATGAATGTTGACACCCAAAAAAACTCCTGCAAGGAAAGGTCATTAATATTCATGAGGATTTTGCACATTTACAACAAGACTTGTCACTTGAAAATTTTTCCACCACTGTCATATCCGCCATTAACAACCTTCATCGTTTGATTCAAAGTGATGATGGCTTGCAAGTTATGAAGAAGATTGCTAAGATTTACAATAAACATGCCTCTTCTAATACCCAATCCACAAACATTCATGTAAGCCAAGGAGGACCTCAAGTTCCTCCCCCTTCAACCATAGCATTCATACAAACTTATACCAATCCGCAAGCCACCACCACTATGCACCAAATTAATTATGTGGCTACTTCTTTCCCAATTCCACCTAGCATTCATAGTTCTCTTGTGGCATCGCAAGTCCCCTCCACCACCTTCACCCCCCTTAGTATTCTTTTTACTTCCCCTAACATCTCCTACACTCCATTACCATTTTCCCTTCCACCTCAAACCACTTCCCTTGACCCTGTTCTTACACAACTCCTTAACACCATTTCTTCCATGCAACACCAACTTTCCACCATTAGCCAAAGTCAAATTTCTCCACCCACATATCATGTCCATAGCAGCCCCTTATCCTTAGAAATATTACGTACCCTGATCCCACAAGGGATAGAAATGCCTCGCTTTGAGAAATATGGAGGTAAAGGAGACCCTATCAACCATGTTAAAGCTTATATAGCTTTATGCAGTGATTTTTTCCTGGATGATAAACTTTTAGCCAAACTTTTTCCAAGGACCTTTAAAGATACTACATTAGAGTGGTTTTCCAACTTTCCCAATCATTCCATTTGATCATTCAAAGAATTGGTCAATGATTTCATAAGTCACTTTCAAGTTCACATGACACCTAAAAAGACAATGGTGACCTCGTGCGATGTAGACAAAAAATAGAAAAAAAACTAACTGATTTTATCTCACGATACCAATCCTTGTATGCTCAAATTGATGTCAAGATTCCTGATGCACATCTATAGAAGATGTTCATCAAAAAATTGCACACAAACCTTTAGGATAAATTAACGATGATGAAATTCCCTTCATTTATGCATTTATGTACCACCTTGTGTGAATATCATAATTTGGTTTCAAATCATGATTCAAAATCCATTTATAACCAAGATGAAAATATTGAACACAACAATCAAAAAATTTGCAAACCAAATAGAGGCTTTTTACAGTTCAATCTGCCTCCTCAACCACAACTGCAACCACCAAACCAGCCAGTTCCAAATCAAGTGGCATCTATTAAAGCAGCGGTGCCTTATACCTATGGGGACCCGAAGAGACAATTTACTCCCTTACCCAATAGCCTCCATAACATAATGAACCAATTACTTCAAAAACAAATGCTAACTTTTCCACCCGTTAAACCACATGATCCAAATCAGCCATTACCGCACACCTTCAAACCTAATGCTAATGGACATGATATTGAACACTACAAGAGTCTAAAACATCTAGTTAAGGACCTCTTTGATTTAGGCCATTTGTCCATTGTGGGTGTTAATGATCAAGGCAATAAGTCCATTGCACCCCCTAACTAGAATTTACAATTTTTCACCAACCCCATGCCTAAACACAATATTTCCTTTGTCAAGCCTAGCCAACCTTCAAATACTGTTGTAATGAATGTTGATACAAATAGTGAACAACTTGATATAACTCCAACTATTACCCAAGTTAGTCCTTTGGATAAACTTGTGGGTGTGATAGATGTTATCCCTCATAAGGGCCAAAACAATAAATCTCTTGATATCACTTTTTTTGCTAAAGACATACTACACAAGCTACCTGATGGTCCTCTTTACATAGCTAGAAGAATCTATGATAAGCCCACTAATGGGATATTAATAGATCCTTCTTGTGGGCACAATGTGATCACATAGGAGTTTCTAGTATTACATGAGCTATATCAAGATGATTATAATAAACTGACTATGTGGATTAAGACACATACTAGTTTTGCATGCCCTACGATCGGATCGAACGTACTCCCCTTATAGATAGGACCTAAAACCTTGGATTTAACATTTTAAATTATTCCACAATTTGACCAATTTCATTTGTGGCTAGGCCACCCTTGGTTTCACTCAATGAAAGTGTTCCCATTAGTGGTTCACAAGTGTTTGAAGTTTCCTTATGGCAATGAATTATTTACCATACACCATAGTGGCTTTAATCTGTTATCCTCCAAAGGTAATTTTTCCTTAGAAATCTTTTGGCCTAAACTTATGGAACCCATTACACCTTGAAAGGACTTCCTTTTCATAACCTATCAAAATTTCAAAGCCAAATACATAGGTGAGTTGTCTCTCCATAACACGTGCCTTTCCCCTTCCACACCTCCTATCATAGATGAAACCATGCTTCAACCTAAGTCTGATATCGAACAAACCATACAACCTCATGACCAACCACCCTTAGACACTTCCCCACAATTGATTAAATGACCAAGTGAAAATGAAACAACTCTTGTCATGCCTGCTCACATTAAACAAGTATATAAGGCCAAAGAGAAAGTGATTAATCCAGCCTCTTCAGTTTCTTCTATTCTTCCCTCTTCGGAAGTAGAAGAATCTATAATGACTCAATCTGCTCTTACACCTCAACAAATCCAAAATAGAATTAAACAAAACCACAGTGCTAGGGAACGTAGGCATCGTCATCATCTCCTCGCTCGTCAATCATGTATAGAAGAAAATAAAGAAAATCAACCTCTACCTTTTACAAAAATAATAGATGACCACCCTCCTTCTCCTAGCCTGCCACAAGATAGTCCAGTCCAACCTTCACAGCAAGATGAACCAATCCAACAGTCACAGCTTTTGATACATCCTTCCTTGGAAATCACCCTTCGTCCTCCTATCATCATCAATCTTGATGATGGTGATGATGATGCAACGATGGAAAAAATAGATGAAGAAGTACACAATGATTTGAACTTTTTAATTTTCATCTAAAATGAGCTTAAATGATAAATCCTCTCCACCAAGTGAAGAACCTGGTACATCACCTAGTTCAGAACTTATAATTCTTCCTTTGGATAGTCAACTTCCCTCACAATACACTGAACATGATTGGGAGGCAGATGACTTGTTAGATGGTTGACCTTCATTTTCCTTACTAGCCTTTTATATTCATTTTTCTTACGTTTTCTTTTTTTATTGTATGTATTATTCAATCAGTTCTTCTTGGGGATGGCCCTTAAAAGTCACGAGAAACCTATCTTCCATGTTAATTGGTCCTTTTTTTTATTTGAATTTTTCTTGTGGTACTTGCTTTTTAGATGATCTGAGGAATTGGGGTATGTCCTTTGCTTCCATGTTGGCCAAAAGCTTTTTTCATTTTCTTTCGCCTTTTCATTTTCTTTCTTTTCACTTGTGTTTTTCTTTTGGGGATGATGCAAAGCATTGAGACTGCAATGTCTCTTCCATGTTGACCCAAAACATACTTTCTTTTTCTTTTTTTTTCACTCTCTTTGTGTCATTCTTCCAGTTCTATGTGCTTTGGGGAATGATTATAGTTCTGATCTATTTAATCAAAACATTGTAGCAATGAACATATTGACCCAAAATCCATAGATCCCTTATGTGTTTGGTGTGTTCTTTTATGGGGGGAAACTTCCTTTGTTTTTCATTTTCCTTGACATGACGTAGCTTAGCTTCAAAACATATGACTTGGAATAGGGCTTTCCAAGTTGGCTCTCATGTCTTGTTTTCCTTTTGCATTTTATTCCCTTTGCTACTTTAAAGTAATTTCTCACAGAACAATGTGTAGCAATTCCTTTAAAGTGGGGGGCATACATTACCATTAATTCATTTACATTCTTGGTTCCTAGTGTAGCCTTTTCATTTATATGATATATTCAACACTTTGTGGATGACATTGGGTGTGATGTCCTTCATAATGGTGATCTATCTTAGCATATTACATTCCTCTTGGTGGCTTGATGCGACGCACAACATCCCCTAAGTTGTGAATATATTGTTCTTTGATTAGTCCTCTCTTGGGAGACATTAGACATAATGTTCCCTAAGTGATTGACCTTGTATAAAATTAACAAGACTCCTTTGAACATCTTTGCATTTTACATTTTGCATTTTTTCCACCTTGCATAACACAACTTGCATGACTGTGGTACCTTGCTTTTTGTTCATGAGTTCTAAGCATACAGAGCTTTTCTTGTCTCATGAAGCAAAAACTGACATTTTTCCTTGTGGTGCCTTGTTAAAGTTATCAGGAGGTAGAACTTTGATATGGTTGAGTGGGAAGCCCACCTAGTGGAATGAATTTTCCCCATAGCCACCTTTTTGTTTGTGAGTGCATACCAACTAGCATATGTATCTTATATTTTTTGGCTTTCTCACCCCATGGAAAAACAAAAGTTATGTGGCCATCGAGTGAGTATACTTGGGCCTTCTCACCTGGTGAACCACCATGAGACTTGTCGCCCTAGAGTGAGTATACATTCTTTTTTTTAGACTAGATCTAATCCACAACTAGTTGGACAAATGATTGAAGCTTCATCCAATTCTCAACACTTGTGTGTTCCCTTGTCCTTATGCTTAGTTTTCTATGGGATCTTTATCCTAGGGGCTTGATCATCCCTCTTGATCGTTGTATTCCATCTTGCTAATGTAAGTACATTTGTACCCTCCTATAGATGTTCATGGCTACTTTAGTGTGAGTTTGAAGTAGGTTCATCCTCTCACTAAAGTGGGGGATAAATGTGCCATAGAAAAATGGCCCCTTGTCATTTTCATGCTCTTTCATTCCTTGCTTCTTGATGTTTGGTCTAGTTTTCTTTGATTTTATGATGTAACATGGCTTGACAATGCATATTTAGGTACTTAAATTCAAATAATGATGTCTTGTGAAGGTGTTGTGAAGTGTTGTAAAAAAATTCTACACTCTTCTAGACTCTATTTATTACAATTCACCTAAAAATAACCTTTTTATCACTAATAAAGTCCTAAATTTGAAATGTTGTAAAGTCTTGTAACAAGATTTCACACTTTTCTAGGCATAACTTCACCATTTATCCCTTTCTTATGCTTTATTTGACCCCTTTATGCCCTTATATGCTTTAATTAAGTGAATTTTTGAATGTAAACCCAACAAACAACATTAAATACAAGATAATTCCCAGCAACCATTTTTAGGTCCTAGGTGGGACCCATTCACCATCAGTGGTGAATGAGTCCCCCTTGGATCCAAATTCAGAATATTTTAAATTTCCTTTCAGGTTTTTATTCAAAATCACTTGATGTCGGCTTGTGATGACATATCAACGAGTTACTAAGGAAAAATATTGTATAAATAAGTGATTTTCACCTCATTTTACATGCTCCAACATTCACACATCATATTCAATCAATCTCAAGCATTCAAGCATCTTGCAACATCAAATCAAGCACTATTCAAGCATTTTTGGAGCATCCATTGACATTACTTCACATTATCATCAACAAGGGTTTGGTAAGTTTATAGCATTTGCATGTTATTTGTTTATCATTCCCTTGCATTCTATTATTTTACTAAGGGTTCCGTTACCAAAGTGGGATTTGACCAAGGCACCCCTATTTGCTAACCCTCAACCATTTTTCCCCTCTTGCATGTGTGTTTGCAGACCTTTGTATGCAGATTTAACAAGCATTTAGGTGATTGAAGATTGGTGAAAAACTCAACTAGGTGCTTCAAGTCGAATCAACTCTATTTCAAGCTTGGAGAAGATTGTATGTCTGTTTCCTGCAAAATTGAGTTCGACAACCTGACAAGCAGACATTTCCATATTTGGTGTTGCAGAGTTGTCTCCTAATTTCTCATAATTTTGGGAGAGGATTGATTAACCACCAGTTGTGAATGCATCCCACCTTATTACTAAAAATCTATGTTTTGTTAGATTTTGGATCCCGATAGTCAGAAACTTTATTCCTGATAGATTTCACCAGTAGTAGGACTAATTCACCACCCTGGGTGAATGAGTCCCACTATTGAATTTTAGTAATCTCAAACACCATTCTAAAAATTCCAGATTCCTCAAATCTTGCCCAGGTGTACTTTATTTTATCCCATTTCTTTCTGTTTTGCATTTCATTCATCTTTTAGTTCATTGTTTGCATATCACAGTGTGTTTTCAAAAATACAATAAATCTTAATTTTGCATTTAAATTCAATCATATAAATCATTTACTTGCATTTAGATCACTTCATTTAGTTCATATAATAGCACATATAGCATACTTTGAATGAACCCCTTAGCATTTTTGGCCCTACCTCTCTCCTTTTAAGTGAAAAACCTTAGAAGAGTTAGAGAAGTGCATGGTACCAAAAATCTACAGTTCACATACATGCTTCATCTCTCCATCAACCATGATTTTACATTATCAATCACTTCTGATGCATATATGCATTAGAGTAACAAACTTATTAAAAAATAAAGCCAACTTAACCTAACAATCCTATACATCAAAAACTGATAAAAAAATTGCACTACTAAACTTATTCACTACCTTTCGCATATAAACACTAAAATTTGAAATTACATAAATAGACAATAAATATACACAATCAGTTGGAAGAAGTGTATGACACCTACAATTTTTCAAGGTGTGCTTCCCAATCCTTTTTTCCTTCTTCCTAATCTTTCTTGGCTAAACCAAGCATGTGGCTCTATGTCTCAAATTCCATGAGAAGTTCCTCACCTTTATCTATAGTACTAGGTACTATATTCAATCTTATTTCCTCCTCCATATTAGTCAAAGCAACAGATATAAGTGTGAACTTAGCATTCACCAAGTCTTTGAGCTGTCCAAAATGCACTATAATATTTTTTTCTCTCCTGCAGTTGGAGTAACTATTTGTGAAAATTCTCTATAGCTAATCTTGTAGTCCTATCTGTATCATTTTCCAGATCCTATGCACTAGATTTCTTTTCAATATGAGACTCAATGGATTCCATCTCATCCTTAATATTCTTAGTAGAACTGGACCATTCAATCAAAATTGAAACAAGGATTTGGCTTCCTCAACATAGTTTAGAATCTCCTTAAGATTGTTTTGCAGCTTACCATGTGCAGTAGCACACTTTTATGAGATATCTAACAACCTTTTCTCATTCACTTTCTTGTTCATTTCCTTCTCCAACTTCTCCTCTAAACCAATAGAGTATTCTTTGAAAGAATGTAAAAGATATTTGCACACTGGATAATGAATTGTCAACACAAGCACTAGGAAAGCTTTCTTATAGCACCTTGACAACCTCATCTATCAATTTTGCACTCTTCTGGTGAGTTTTCAGGATCTCCTTTTTGATGGAGGCATGAAATGCATAACCAAGCTATAATTTATACAAGTAGGATATCTTGTCTATATTGACATGGCCTTGTTACATTGGAATCTGAAGCAATTGTTATGATTCAACTAATTGAAATTGGAGTTGCATACCTAATAGGCTATTAAAGGAGTCTCCAAAGGTTCTAGAGGACTCACCAACCATTTTCACACTCTCTCCATCCTTCTTAACCTTAAATTATTCCTTACCACCTTTAGATTTTCATCATTCTCATTATTCTTTTCTTCATCAACTAATTTTGCATTATCTTTCGAATGAGGCAAATCTTCAGTAGTTCATGCCTTAGTGTTCTTTGAATTATCTTGTACAACTCCTTCTTTCTCTATTATTTTCTCTATGTCTGAAGGAGGTGTGTTATATTATGTTTGTGCATCATCCTTCTTAACTTCACCATATTTTTCTTCTCTAATAATATCTCTTCCATTAGAGGGGTACTATCAACATTCACATCTTTTTATATATTTTCTTCCTCAACTACATGCTCATGTTGAGCATGTTTTGGTACATTCATTTCATGGATAGAGACATCACCTTGCAATTTTTCTGCACTATCTAGATACATTCCTAATTTTTTTGCCAAATTGGATTTACCTTTTCCACTATCTCATCCCTTGGCCTCTCAATATCATCCTTATTCCTATTCATTAGGGTAGTGACCCTCTACTTAGTCTTGAATTGTTTGTTGTACAATTGAGCTAATCTAGCTCTATCCTTATCTATGAGAAGAGCACTGATCTTTTCCAAATCAAATTCCCTTAACTTTGCATCTTCATCAAAAGATTTTTCACTCTTACATATAACAATCATTTTAGTTCTTTAGGTAGTTGATCATCTATGCCTTTCAAGATAACATCAAAAGCAACAATGTATCTTACAATAGCTTCCTCAATATTTTACTTATGTGCATCATCTTCATCAAGGTACAATGTAGTAGTCTCCTCAAGATTTCCATATTCTACTATGTTTCTCACCAAAGATTCAAGCTTCATCAAATTGTGTTTCAGGACTAGAGGGGTCATCCCTTTCTTCTTAATTTCCTCTAGATACTTCTCTCCTTTACCGGACATTTATTTTTCCTCCCTCACATGAATTCTATATCCTTCTTTCTCTTTATGTATCTTGGCTTCAA
Organism: Sequoia sempervirens; assembly: GCA_007258455.2. Taxonomy (NCBI): domain Eukaryota; kingdom Viridiplantae; phylum Streptophyta; class Pinopsida; order Cupressales; family Cupressaceae; genus Sequoia; species Sequoia sempervirens. The sequence continues at coordinate 15,843 of VDFB02334948.1, read as the reverse complement.
TGTCTCTATCTACATTATGAACCTTAGCCTTCTTTGCAATTTTCTCTACTTGAGAGACACCTATTTTTTTCTTTTGGACCAACTATGGTCCTTCTTCTTCTTCCTTCTATTCATATATATTTACACATATACCCCTCTCCTCTTTCCATTTCTTTCTTTCTCCTCTGCTAATCACTTTGTTGCTTCACCAAATTACTCTTCTCTTTCACAGGAATACTCTATTGTTTTTTGAAGCATTGGTTGACTCTTTCCTTTTAGCACCAATAGTAGGTTTAGTCTTGGAGGCCTTAGGGGTAGGCAAAGAGTGGGTGGATATTCTACCTAATCTTCTTGTGCTGGGGGCACCTCCCAAATGACTAGATGTACTTTTGGATTTCTCCAAAACATGTTAAGGTATGCCCATCACCTCTGCAACTTGTGTTGTTATCTTCTCTATAGTTTTTTTCATGTCTTTTACTCTCCACTCCATGTACACTTCATAAGAATTTTCTTCATAGGTGTCATGTCTTCCTTCCTTTGGGTCACTAGACATGCTATTCTAGGATCCATATCTTCCCAACCAAAAATTACCTCCTCTGCAACCTCATATCATATTTCTAGGATCAATAGCCTCCATTATGCAACAATCTTTACTCACCATAAAAATAATGTCATTTTTGTATTTCTCTACCATATTCTTCAGAATCCTTTCTTTGGCTTGCATATTCTCTTGGAAAGTTTAGAAGAATCCCCTTAATTATTTCTTTTGAGAGTCTCCATCACCTAGTCTCATCAAGTGGTCTCTGACTTGAATAGTCAACTAGTATTTCCTTCAACCATATGACATTCCTAGTTCTAAGGACCTAATTTAGAAAGTAAGAAAAAAAACAAATGATCAATGTCCCAAACTAGAAGGGGTATTGGGAATCCTTGTTCTTCTATAATTTTTCTAACAATTGCAGCCTTAACAATTCACATAGGTCATAGTCCACTTCTTTCTGCACCATCTCATATGCTCTATTGATTGTAGTTGTCGACAAAGAGTTCACTTTGTTTGTGAAGAATATCTTGTATTCTATCACCATTGATGTATATTTTAGTATAGGATTTTTTATGTCTTTGACTATTAGAGTTCTCTTGTCATAATTTTCACCTATTAAATTCATTACCACTTCATTTTTTACTGATTTGAGTGTCAAAACTAGTCCTTCAGAAAATAATCCTACTAGAACCCTAATCACCTCATTATTAATCATGTGTGATCTATCCAGCCACATAAACTTGTCATGAATCCTGCTCAATGTATATCTGATCCATTCATCAACATAGCAAAAGATGGGGAAATTATTCCAGAGGTCAAGCTTGTTCTCTGTCAAGATATAGAACTTCGGTTCCAATTAAAACTCATCTTTGATAAGCTCATTAAATAATACATATCCTAACTTAGAGTGGTTATACTCTTCTAATTTTGCATGAATGTAAATCCTACTATTTTCTATATGCAACACACCATACAAAATCTTTGAAACTACACCATCTAGATCTGTCATCATTGACTTATCAGGGTGCCTCTTAAATCTAGGTTCAGGATGATCCACAACTTTGACAACTTGTGGAGTATACATCTTGCAATATGCTTAAAACACTTCCAAAATTTATGGAAAAGTAGAAATCTATAAATACTTTTGAATCTCTACCAATTAGGGTTTCACACATGAATTCTAAAACACTTCACTTTGCTCCTTCTTTGCTCTCTTCTCATCAAATTCTCAATGAAAAATGACTTAATAATATTTGAAATCACTTATAAAACCTTTTGAACAACCTAAATCATATTGAATGCATTTATTTTAAGTTAGAAAAAAAGATAATAAACCCTAACTTTGATAACACAAGCATCTTCAATTACTCCACAAAATTTCACAACATAAGATTTTACACCAATATTTTCACCAATAGGTCAAGCATATCAACCTACACCTTGCATCAATGTGCAAAAGGAATCATCACCATATCTTTGCAAGGGGCTTAATGATTGTTTATTGAAAATATTGTTGAGACAAAGCTCTTCATTTAGTATCTGAAGAAATCTACACCCAAAGCTAGCACAAACTCATTCTTTACCTCATTCTCCTCTTTCTTTTTTCTAGATCTTATTCATATAATTATTTATCTCTATCGGATCATCCCTTTTCACAGGATCATTCCTCTTTATCAGATGAACCTTCATATTCTTTCTTTTGAAAAATTTGACTATATGCCTAGATTTATTGCATTTGTGACATATGACAACATTTTGAACAATCCTCCTTCCACCTACTCTACCTCTGCATACATTATCCTTATGCCTAAATCCATTACAAGCACAACAATAACCATTGAGAGATTGAAACCTTATGCCATTATTGTATCCATTCATTATTTGATTTCTCCATTCACTAGCCTTATGACCAAATCTTCATTTTGATTCACTTTGCTTCTAAATTCTTTAGCTCTATGTCTAAATTTATTGCAATAAGAGTAGTTATCATTAAAATATGAGTACATGTGTCCATTTGATTGTCTGATAGGTGGTCTTTCAAAGTCTTTCCTCTGATTCTAGATCTGCTTTCCATTACCCTTCTTTTCCTTAATCTTCTTTTTTTCATTGTTCTTCTTTTAGTACTTGGTGTTTAATCTAATTTTTAACTTTCTCCATTTTCAAACCCTCATCCTCCTTTATTTATAGAATTATTTCTATTTGCAATCATTTCATCAAGCATTGTAGAGCTCTTCTTGAATGTATCTTCTTGATTCTTTGATTTCTCAGAATCTGATCTCAAAGTCATAACCTCTTCTTCAATTTTTGAACATTCTATAGGTTTTCTTTTCAATTTATCATTCAAGCATTATTCAACTCTTTTTCCTTCTTAAACTTACACTTTCAGACTGGTGATTTTCTCATTTGATTTCTTCAACTTTTCATTAACCTCCTTATGTCTTTCTTTGAACTTCTTGATTTTATCCCTTAGCTTTCTAACGCATTAATATGCTTCCTTCACTTTTTCTTTCAGATATTTGTTCTCACTTTCAATTCTTTCTAGATCTTCAAGGGCTAATCAGAGTTATCCATTCATATCAACCACACAAACTTCTTTAGTGAATCCTACCATAGGAATTTCTTCTGGACGAGTAGGATATCTCCTAGTGGCCATGTTTTCAACCTCAAAGATCTTTCTCAAGTGGTTAAGATTCTTCCAAGGAACTAAGCTCTGATACCAATTGTTGAACACCTAGAATACTAAGAGGGGGGTGAATTAGTATTTTTTGAAACCACTTAAACATTTAGACATTCATTTAAAACATCTTATTTAAATTGTAGTAAGGAAAGAAAGAAACCATGAAAGTAATCATCAAATCACATAACACATGAACACAAGATTTTTACATGGAAAAAAAAAGGGGAAAACCCATAGTGAGGATTAGATCATAATATATTATAACTAGTCATAACATTTTATAGAATGGGTCACTGCCTTTTGGACTCACTATCTAGAGAATGAGAGAAATAGAAAAGAGGGGTATCTCACTATCAATATTTAAACTGCTAATAATGCATCTACAATATGCAGGAGATATAATTCCATTAGAGCTCAAAATACCGAATCAAAACTCTTCATACTACACCACTTCCACACTATTCTCTACTTATATTTGCATCACATTTTCACTATATTCACACAGTTCACATTACATTGAATCCATCTCATCTCTACAACAATGAAATGAACTTACATTTATATGTATTACATTCACAAAAACCTACATCATCAATTAGGTCAGCCTAATTAGATGAAACATGTAATACATTAACTTGTCGGCTCAAAATTCAATTTCAAATGCCTCAAAACTTGTAATGCATCAAAATAGGTTGGAAGTGACCTATAATCACTCTATTAAGTTCTCTTAATTCATATTTTAAATAACCTCACGCAACCCTAAACTCTTTAGTTCGACACTAGATAGTATAGATTGGTGATATGAACCATCTATTCATTCATAAAATGATATGTGAACCATAGAAACACTTGCCACTTTGACCACACACTCTTCTAACACCTATAAGTACTCCCATAAAATTGTATAACCAAATATTCTCCCATGTTGGTATGCAGAGCATTCCAAACATGTACATTGTACTGGTAACATTATCACTAACAATTTGGATACTTTGTTGATCATAAATTTTACACTGAAGTACATCAAGACATAAACTTTTTGATTTAAGATCGTCCAACATATACCAAAATTCTTCAAGGTAGAACAATGTAGACCTAAAAAGTGATACTCTCTATACACTAAGAACTAAACTCAGGGACTTAGCCAAATATACAACATATCTATTCTACACTGGATTAAAAATCTTACACTTGTATAATGGATTACCGTAACCATACTCACTCATCCTTCACCAATCAAATCTACCTCAATGTAGACTTCAATGTTGATATAAATGACAATATTGTATATAATCATGCTCATGTTTCCAACAACCATATCAATGACAAGCAAACCAACAATTTCCTCAAAATTCCAAAATCCCTTGGCCTGAAAAGTGTTACCTTCGACCAAATTTGGAATCAATTTTCATGAACTTCTGCCAAATTTGGCTTTCAAATAAATGACTAAAAATAAAAGCAAATACCAAGATATTTTCTTGACATGGGTTGCCCATGAAGCCAAATTCTCCTCCATCAAATAAACGTAAAAATGCCAGCACGCTGCGTCGCCAACCAGGTACTTATCCAAAATGACTGTAATGGTTCCATCATGCATCTTTTATTATCTCATTCTCAATAATTCTAAGATCAAGAAAATAATCCTCTTATCCATCCATTCAAGTTCCTCACACTCATCTTAATTTGTTACAAACATAGTATTTTCCTCTCTAAGATATTTATAGGTTAAACATAAATAAAGAAAAATACTAATCTTATAAATAAGAAATTCCTATTAATTCTAATTTTATATCCCATTTTGTAAGTCTCTATGTATAGATATACAAATATGAGGATACATGTATTAAAGAACAAAATGATAAATTTAAGGATAGAGAAGAAGAAGAGGATTCATGTCAGAGTTCTAAGATTTTTTTTAAAATTAGAAGAATAAATAAAGTCCCTTACTTTAGTATTGATATAATCCATGAGATAATATAACTTGACTGACATGTATAACTCACTAGATTTTTAAGGAAGGGTAATTTAAGGAAGAAGGGCCCCACCAAGACATTAATTATGTAGAAGACAGATTCATGTGGGTCCCTATTACATGGGGAAGATATTGATCTTAGCTTTGGTGGTTCTCATCAACGACAGTCCAAGGAAAATGCTAAGCTTCATGTGGTGGTCTATGGTGTGTATGGTAGTTAGGAGAAGGACCAGTCGATGGAGGCTAGGGTTAATTTGGCAAAGGAGAATCTGCGTAGGGATTTTAGAAGGATTGCTAATGTAAAGAAGCAAGGTTCAAAAGGTGGTAGGAAGGGCAAGAAGGTTACTCAGGAATAACAATGGGTAAAGGATGTGGTAGACACTAATGTTGTTATTGATGACTCCCCTATCCAGTAGACTTCTCCTCGTGGGGAGGGTGATGGGGTTCCTGGTAGTGAGGAGGCCTTGATTGAGAAAACTGTGGGTGAGGATGTTCATGTGAACCCTAACCTTGGGAAGCCAAAACTATTGAAGGTTAATCCTCTTTCTAAGGATTTTTTTATCTGAATAATGATAATACCTCCATGTTTGAACTATTGAATATGGCTCAGTTGGGTGCTACATGCACCTTTTAACTCGCTAAATGGGTGTTGCAGGAATTTAAGAAGGTCAATATCAAGATTAGGGGCTTGAAGGAGAACATGAAAAACCAGCTGAAGGGGTCTTCTTTGGATCTTCTTATTGAGAGGTTGGTTGACTTGGAATGTTCCTTCACTAATTTTAAAACCCGATGTGAGAGCTGCCTTGGAAAAATGGAGGGAAGGATAAAGAAAGTGAATGAGGATATCAAAAAGTTACTATAGGTTATACATAGCTCGGTTAAAAATAGTGTGGAGTCCCCTAAGGTTCTATTTTTTTAGATTAGTCAATTCAAGGAGGATCAAATGTACTTTGTGGATATGCTTGAAAATTACCAGACCTCTAAAGGTAAAGGGGAGAAGACTGCTAAAGATGAGGATAAAGGCTCATGCACTCAAACAAGGGGGAATGTCAGGAAGTCCTTTGAGGAAGAGAAGAAAGATCTAATGGATATGGTGAACCTACTCTACAACTTGGAGATCAAGGTGGCCAACAACTTGAAAAATATCAAATAGATTTGGTGTTTATGTTATTTTTTATGTTTCTCCTTTTCTGCTGCTAGGTCATTTTTTTGTTGTTGGTTTATTGTTGGTTGTTGCTTATGCTTTGTTGTATTTTTCTATTATAGCAACATTTTGGTCTAAAGTGTTGTAAAGGGTTTTGGGTCCCTTCAAAACCTTTTTTCCAATATAATCAAAACTCACTAGATTTAGAAATTTGATATCTTGGTTAATGTTGTAGATTCACTTATGAAATGAGAGAGACCACAAATAATTATCTTGGTGTAGGGATGTCATGGTCCTTCTCTCATGCACTTTTTAAATTTAATGTTTCTTATTTGTATCATTCCAATGTATAATATCAAATGGGAGAATGTTGAGATAATATGATATCAAATTATAATCCTCGTTCATATTATATGTTTCTCTAGCATCTTAGGAATGAGTAATTGGATGCCCCATGTAGGTAGTTGAGAGATAATATTTTATTACTATACTCCTTAGAAACTAGAATATTACTTGCAAAGGTATTTACAAGTAGTATTATAATTTTAGGGTTTACAATCATTGGCCATAATTTATTGAACATTTCTCCTTCATGTAGTGCTTAGAACTTACATTGGGCAGAGTGAAAATATTGTTATGATAGTTGAAATCTACATTAGTTGGCTACTTGATTATGAAGTGCAAGACAAGAATTTTTCCACTCAATTAATTATGGTATGAATGACATGGAATAATGATGGAGGGATCTACATTCTATTCTTGAAAGATGCTTTCCATGAATCAGGTGTGAGATTTTTGGCCTTGATTTGGATGCCTAGTTTGGGCATATACTTTTAATTCATTATTTTTTTAACACACATTTGACTTCTAGTTTCTATTTATTTTATATGTTACTCACATTCGAGAGAATTTTCATGTCTGATCATTTGTAAGTATCATCATGTTGTTTGAATGCTATCAAATTAAGGAGAGAATTTAAATGTATGACTATAATCTTGCGTTAATGGATTAATATAGTCTTATGCTCTCTTCGATGGTAGAGTTTTTTCATAAAAAAATTTATCCACATACATTAGCATTATAATTTTTATTATAAGACTTTGGCTATTTCTAATTGTTGTTTTATATGCTTGTCCATCTACTATAATAGATTTAATAGTTAATTAGTACACTTTGTACTTATATTGTGGCTATTAATATTCATCAATTTTCTCAACACAAATTAATCTATAACGCTTTCTGGTAATTAAATATCTAAAAAAAGATCACTTCAACTTGTATTTACAAAACTCTCGATATATAAAAACATAAATATTAGTAAACATATCATTAACATAACTCTCTAAATTGTAGTTGTAACCCTATTGAAATCCCAGTTGAGGCATTTAAAAGGAATGATTTAATCACTAATCTTAGACTCACCAATTGACAGCGACAAGCACGATGGAATAATCAGCTCACCAACAATTCATCACAAAGAAGCAAAGACCAAATAAGTAAACGTATATTATCATAGAATAATTGGCTTGTCAAGCATATTAAAAAATTAAGGTTTGAAATGGTAAAAATATCTTGAAAAGAGGAGATAGTTGTCAGACAGATTTAATCCATCACAAATAAAGGCGTGATTTGCATTGTATCAGCTACCCCTTCTAACAATCATATGTTCCAAAAACCACTAGATGACAACTAGGTAGAATAAACAAAATGCTTCCTACCACATATAATGAAGTTCGAACAAGTATTGCTACGTATACGAAAGTACCAAAAGTGTCAAGAGTGAATAAAAAGAAATAACAGAGAAGGTTCTTAAAAGAACGGGCTTTGGTTGCTCAGTACCCACCAACCGATGAGCATTGTAACAACTTATCTCTGTCCACAGTAACGTGTAGAGCAAGCAATCAAACTCTTGTGGTTACAGTAGTTTAATTCAAACAAGGCTGATTGGGTCTTACATGATCTGTTATTTAATCTAAATTATATACATGTAAGGTCAGGCGTGGAAAATTATTCTGCGGGAGCAGGTTTCATTTCTGGATCGAAGACTCTTTCAGACGGTATTATAGCTATTCTTCCATTAAACAAATCTTGTTTCAACTCCAGAGCAGAAGACCAGTGTAAATGTTTCTAAGGAAGCTGTGTTGACATTATATATTAATGGAGGAATCTACGCGACGTCGGTGTATTAGATAAACTCATCATTTTTTAACCAATAAAATAGAATTAGAGATAGCATCTCACCTAAACGGACGGCACATTGCTGTCGTCTGTGACAAAAAAAGGGGCAAGATTTGATCGAGCGGCGTCCCATTTCGAACGCAATGACTTCATCAATCAACCTCCATATGCATGCGTATTATATTTTTTTGTTTTATGCTCATTCTAGTCAAAATTTCAGCGAACATCTCTTTAAACGTTTCTTAAAACTGGGACCTAGTCTGCTGCCCACGATATAGAATAAAAGTGCATCAACTCAGTCCTAAATTATCACAAGCTCTTGGCTGAGTCTATGCTGAGTAGAGAGTGATAATAAGCTTCACCTCGAGAGCTTTAAGATGGCGATAAGTATTTGGGGTTTGAGTGTTTTCATAGCATGTTGTATGTCTATGTTGTGCTCATCCACCTCATATTCCCTGTATAACAATGACTTGAGTCCAAAGTTCTATGACGAGTCATGTCCCAGTGCTCAGCAAATTGTGAGGTCCGTTGTGCAGAATGCTGTCATGAAGGAAGCCAGAATGGCGGCGTCCTTGCTCCGTCTTCAGTTCCATGACTGCTTCGTCATGGTGCATTCCTTGTTCTCCTTCCTTTCCTTTTCTTTAAGCATCGAGAACAAACAGTCATTAGGACTGATCTTATAACTCTTTTTAGGACTGATCTTATAACTTCCATTAGGACTGATCTTATAACTCTGTGTTCATGCTTCGAATATGACATTTGAGTTAACTCTTATTAGGACTGATCTTATAACTTTCATTAAGACTGATCTTATAACTCTGTGTTCATGCTTCGAATATGACATTTGAATTGAGTTTCGAACCTATGATCATTATCCTTATACTATCCGATCTAACAACCCGGGACCTTAGTTTCTAGATGATAATAAATTTTAATGTCTTTTAAATGAAACTGACATTGATATAAATAGTGGGTGTATTGTGGCTAACACAAATACTGTTTAAATAAGCAATGATGCTTTGACCACAATACACCAGTTGAATAAGCTCTTCCTACGGTTGTAAGATTTAATTTCTAACTTTTCTATTAGAGTTTCTCTTACTATTTACATTGTTTCAATCATCAATATGGTAAAAACTCTTCATAAATGAAGCGTCTGTCTTAACAGGGGTGTGATGCATCAATCTTTCTGGACGACAGTGCAAACATTGTGAGCGAAAAGCAATCAAATCCAAACAAAAATTCAGCCAGAGGATTCGATGTAATCGACCAGATAAAGAGTGAGCTAGAGAAGGCATGCCCAAAAACTGTGTCCTGCGCAGATCTTCTTATCATTGCGGCTCGTGATTCTGTCGTGCTGGTAATGCTCATCCTCAATCTCTCCTATTTTAATCTTAGCAGCACTTATGCTGTGGTGTGTATATAAGTTGTGCTCACAGTGTAAAGTTATGAGATGGATTTATATACCCAACTGGACAAATAAACTAAGCTAGATCCAGAAACATATTAACTAAGCTCTTGACAAAAACATATGAACTCTCAGTTAGATCCAGAAACTCATCTCCCAATTGTGAGTATTTATGTTAATCTTGATGTGCAGAGTGGAGGACCGAATTGGGAAGTTGCACTGGGAAGAAGGGATTCCACGAGTGCAAGCTTGCAAGGCTCAAACAATAATATCCCTGCACCAAATTCAACCCTTGAAACTCTTATCTCTAAGTTTAAACGCCAAGGTCTGAATGAGGTGGACCTAGTAGCACTTTCAGGTACCTTCTGCACTTCTATCTGTATTATTTTTTTGTAGAAAGCGACAGGAGGGCTATTCAACGAAGCTGACCATAAGCAATCTGTATGTTATAACATTATGCAGGTAGCCACACCATCGGTCAATCTCGGTGCACAAGCTTCCGACAGAGGCTATACAACCAGAGCGGAAATGGGCAGCCCGACTTCACCCTGGACAAGAGTTATTATGCTAAGCTGAAATCTGTGTGTCCACAATCAGGAGGAGATAATAATCTGTCGCCGTTGGATGCAGTCACTCCTACCAAATTCGACAACTACTATTTCAAGCTATTGGTGAGCAACAGAGGACTTCTGAATTCTGACGAGGTGTTGTTTACAAAGGGGCAAGGAAAAACAATAGAGACGGTGAAATTATATGCGGAACGGGAGGAGGTGTTTCTGAAGCAATTTGTGGAATCAATCATTAAGCTGGGAAACATCAGTCCCCTCACGGGCAGTCGAGGGCAGATCAGGACCAATTGTCGCTCTGTACTGTAGCACTCTATTCAAACCCATTTCTCAATGCTTTCCCGCCATGAATGAGTCAGAGGTCTTAGTATGTATTGATTTTGGCTATTTCGACGCAGTCTATGCCCCTCGCCATGATTCCATGTCTTCGTTGTCCAGTAAAATAATAATTTGTGTTTCCGAGTGAATAAAATTTTCGATTCACCCTTTCTCTATTTACATCCTTAGTAAATTATGAACATGAGGTTTTTCACATTTCATTAAAAAAATAAAAAATTAATTATTATTTTTAAAAAATAGTAAAATAATATTAGATTTTGAGTGCTTTAAAATAAGTTGATTAAGATATCTCATTTGTCCATCACATCTTAAGGGTTATAATTATTTTGATAAGTATATCTTTCAAGAAAAAAAAGTCTAAATCATCAGTGTTGAAGAAATTGCTTATCAAACTTACAATATTTAAAAAATATATAAATCTTTAAGAGACACCTCAAATTTGACTTATGATATATTTAAAAAAATATAAATATATAAGAGACACCTCAAATTTGACTTATTACATATATATATATAGATAGACTCATTGAGGCAATAAGGTCAATAGTAAGAGGTGGTGAACGATCATAATACAACCTAGACCAAATAATCTACTTAAAAAATTCCTAATCTAATAATCCAAACTTGACTAGCACATACAATATGTCATATGGAAGCAAAAATTTGAGTGAATTTTTTTAAAATAAATTATCTATAATAGAATATCACTTTCTTAGAGAAATACATTGTGATTTAAGAACCATAAGGGCTTTTTTAAGCCTATGGATTTTCACTCACAACCTATTCATCAAAATAGCCTTCATCTTGGATAGATAGGAACCTTTTATTATTTTTCTTCTATTATTCCTTATTCAATCCCTTACTTTATTCTTCTTTTTACATCACTTTATACCCATCTTCTTTATTGATCTCATTCTCTTTCTATCCAAAACTAAAGTTTTCAATCCAAAAACTTGAAGTAACTTTGATGGATAAGAAAACCCTTGTTCTTTCTTTTGCAAGTCATGTCACCAACCAATATCTCCTTAACAAACAACCCTTAGTAAAAAAAGGACATCCCATGATTTCAAACAACTAAGAAGAAACACTAAAAACACAAATTGTCAAAAGAAAATAACAAGAAAATATCTAGCTTAAGAAAAGTTGATTAAAAAAAAGACTAGGTCAAATGCCACACACAAAAAAAATAAAAAATGAAAGGTTGTAGCAAGGCATGATGTTAGCTTGCGAGAACAACACAACCCTCTAAATTAGCTAGCAAGAATAGAAATTTCTTTGTATTAGACCATAGGAAATCTTCACATATTAGTTTAGTCACTTATGATAACTTGAACCAATCATGTCAAGTTTAAATAAGATAGAAAAATGTACCTTTAAATAAAAAACAAAGCATTCAAGGTTAATAAAAAGGAAAATAAAATTATAATGTTTGCATGAGATTATGGTCATTATTTTATAAGTGATTATATTAATTGCATAAATCAATGATGATCTTGACATCTAATTTTCTCACTTATAATTTATCATAAACATTTTGGACTAGGCTATGTTGTACCATGTAACATAATAAATAGTCCTTGTAGGTTTGTACATAGATTTCATATCATATTTTTTGAAACAATCTATTTTAACTAAAGATTGATATATATTAGCTTGATTTAGGATTGAAGCAACTTCAAGATGTGTTGTAGTATACATAAAAAATTGTCTTAGACATATAAAATTCTTATATCCTCCTTATAGAATTAACTTAAAAAGCAAGCTAATAAGAAACACCCAACAACAAACACAAGAAACTAAAGTGAGAAATTAAAAAACATAAATTGATATTATTTTTGATGATAAATTATTCTCTATTGAAGAGATAAGTAAAACCGATGACCACTTCTCTTTAGAAAATCCAATGGATATGTCTCTTAGCTCGGTCTAAACACCATTACTCTTGATCATCACATCCCTTGTTTACATCTCCAGGAAGTACGCACAAGCATGGATATAACAAGGAAATAACATAATAATAGGCGTGCAAGTTTGGTTCTTTGAAATTCACTTAGATCTTGTTAATTTCTATAACCCAGCAATAGATTAATTGCACAATAAATTCACAGAAAGAAATCTGATTTATAACAATTAATACAACTGGGTTAATTAACAACTAATAACAGCGGAAGCAAAAATAACAATAAGCCAATCACTAAAGACAATAACACAGATATACCCAGGAAACCCCAATGTGGGGAAAAACCTGCAAATGTTGGATCTTCTATTCAGCCTAACAACAAACTTTTCTTTTGAAAATACAATACGAGTTTGCTACAGCAATCTTGTATTTATAGAGCCTAGCTGCTTTACTTAGCGTGCAAGGAAAGAATCTTTCCTTACTTTCTTTGGCTTTATTTACACATAAAATCACTCTAGGATTTATCTTATCCTCACAAACTCGGAAACATTCTATTAAAGAATAAAATCCCACTCTTGGATTTATCTTATCCTCACAAACTCATAAACATTCTATTTAAAGAATAAAAATCCCGCTGTTGCTAAAAATCCAACTCGAATTGTTTTAAAGCATATCTAATCTTGAGTTGCTTTAAAACAAATCCATATCCCACTTTTCTAGCTACAAAAATCAACACTCCCTCTTAGCGAGGAAAGTGTTCTGCACCACACCCAACTTGTCCCTGAAGAATTCAAACTTGCTCTTCATCAAGGCCTTTGTCAGGATATCTGCTATTTGTTCGTCCGTAGGAATGTAATTGAGCTTCACTATCCCCTTCTCCACACAATCTCTGATGAAGTGGTACTTGATCTCAATGTGCTTTGACTTGTCATGAAACACTAGATTCTCAGAGAGTTTGATACAACTCTGATTATCACAGTAAATGACTGTAGGATCCAGCTCCTGATTAAAGAGCCCGGCTAGAAGTTTCTGAAGCCAGATAGCCTCACATGTAGCCATACTGGATGCCATATACTTGGCCTCTGTAGAACTCAACGCAACTAACTTTTGTTTCCTGCTGTACCAAGAGACTGCTCCTGATCCCAAACTGAAACTGCACCCTAAAGTGCTCTTCTGATCAGCTGTACTGCCTGCCCAATCTGCATCGGTAAACCCCTCGAGCTTCACTCCATCCTGCTGAACATACTTCAACCCATAATCAACTGTGCCTTGGAGATATCTCAAAACATGCTTCGCAGCTATCCAGTGCACATGTTTAGGTTCCACCATAAACTGATTGAGTGAGTTCACTGCAAAACAAATGTCTGGCCTGGTGTTGACCCGGATACGTAAGAGCTGGCCTGTCGAGTACGTGCGTGTAAAGGTAGGTTCATAGATTAAGGAGCGTCAGTCGCTGGCCAGTTGAGGGATTACTTGAGTGGTTGGGCATGAGTGGGTTTAAAGTGGGGATGCGCTTCAAGATATCAATTAAGTACTTCCCTTGTCCAAGGAAGATCTCTCCCACTACGCCACAACTCCAATCCTGAAAGTGAACGCATCGGCCCCAGAGTCGGCTTCGTCTCGGAAATACTTGAGATCAGAGCGCGGTATTGCTATGGCTCTCGTTACGGCGAGGAATGGGTCATCGGCATGTAACAACAATATGAGTTCACCCTTCACCTGAACAAAGTACAAGTTCAAATCTACCTCACTCTTGATGAAGCCCATGCTCTACAAGTAACTGTCAATACGTGAATACCACACCTTGGGAGCCTGCTTGAGTCCATACAATGCTCTTTTCAACCTGCATACATGAGAATCCCTCTCATGTGCTTCAAACCCTTCTGGTTGCTCTATGTAAATCTCTTCCTCAATCACCCCGTTGAGGAAGGTCATCTTTACATCCATCTGATGAATCCTCCAACCCATCTGTGCTGCTATAGAAATGATAGCTCTTATGGATGAGTACCTGGCTACTGGAGCAAAAGTCTCATCATAGTCGACTCCTTCCTTCTGTGAAAACCCCTTAGCCACAAACCGGGCTTTGAACTTTTCCACACTACCATCTACAGCATGCTTAATCTTATACAGCCATCTCGAGCCCACCACAGACTTATTTTCTGGTCTTGGTACTACCTCCCACACACTGTTCTTCATGATGGAAGAATACTCTTCCACCATGGCATCTCTCCACACTTGGTGCTTGGATGCCTCCTGAAAGCTGGAAGGCTCTACTTCAATTAATTCACTCATAAGTGCCACATAATCCGAATAACGTCTGGGAGCCCTTCTTTGTCTGACTGAATCTTGAGGATCACCTACGTATTCTTGAGCTTCTCTCAATGTCTGCTCAGCTGCCCTATTTCTCCTCTTCTCACTCATAGGAATATGAGGCTGAGGAATTATTTGTTCCTCTATTTGATCATCCTGCTTGTTCTGCTCTCCAGCTTGTGTTACTGAAGTTTGCGGGATTTTTGCTACCTCAACTATGGATGATTGTTCCTCCTCATTCATCAAGTTACTTGACTTTTGAAGAGCCCTCTCTTCCTCAAACTTCACATCTTTGCGAACCACTGTTTTCCTGAGAGCAGGAATATAAACTCTATAAGCCTTAGAAGTTTCACTGTACCCAACAAGGATACCCTTCTATGCAGTAGGTTCCAACTTGGTTCTCTTCTCAATAGGAATGTGATAATACACAAGGCATCCAAAGATGCAAATGTGCCCCAAATCTAGTTTCTTACCAGTGAACGCCTCTCTGAGTCAATTTTCCTAACACTTTGTAGGAGGGCTCCTATTCTGCAAATACATACCGTATAAAGCTTCACATAAGAACTAAGCATCCTCACTCTGAAGCATGGCCTTGGGCTGCTCCAACTATAGCTCCCATTTTTCCGCCTTCCAAAGAACCCTGTATCTCCTGCTGAGGGCTGTACGGAACTCACAACTCTTTCTTAAT
The DNA here is from genome assembly GCA_007258455.2 of Sequoia sempervirens. NCBI lineage: Eukaryota > Viridiplantae > Streptophyta > Pinopsida > Cupressales > Cupressaceae > Sequoia > Sequoia sempervirens. Next base: position 141 of record VDFB02334948.1, on the reverse strand, counting down.
ACCTTCCTGAGCACAAAAATCTTTGAAGGCATTCGAGGTATACTCGCCTCCATTATCAAACCTCAGTATCTTGATCTTCTTCCCAGTTTGGTTCTCCATGAGAGCCTTAAACTCTTTGAACCTACTGAAGACCTCATCTTT
>VDFB02334947.1:0-16715 GCA_007258455.2 Sequoia sempervirens | reverse complement strand
GTGCATGTGGAACCGCATGAAGATGTAGAGCGGTAGCAATTATTAAGTGACTATATTGATATACCTTGTTATCAGGTTGATAGTCAACAAAATGAATCCCATGCTGAACAAATTTGACTTGTTTTAGATATGTCCCTTGTACTACAATAGAACCTGCATGGTAAACATGAACCTAAGGTAAGACATATGAACGTAGGTGCAATATTTTCAGGCACAAGGTTTTTCCAGGCCAATATATATTTAATATTTATAATGTAACGTGCACATGTGAATACAATGTACATATATAAATTTTAAATTCAAACTCACCTGTGGGAAATAACATTCCATCACTTGTTTTAGGTTATGTTAGCTTATTCCTCTCTTTTGTGCAACACAATAAATAATAGCTAACACCTTCATGTTTTCGTGCTCGCTATGACTGCAAAAACATCTCCTATACACCAAATTACAGCACAAAAAATCTAAAAATTAGAAATGTCTCTAAAGATCATTAACTAGATATATATAATAATTAAATTATTGAAAACTTACATCGTACCTTTTCTAACCAATCCTGAAATATGGTCATAATCAATTGCAATCAAAGGAATGTCTTCAAATCTTTATTCCTCGTCTTCATCATATGTTTCTGAAACAACTAGTGGCTTTGTATCCCATTTACCAATATATCCAATTTCTTGATTGTTGCATGCATAATCAGAGTTTCCTCAATGCACTCGCAAAAACAAGAGTAATCCCTTGGTGTCTAATATCATCCATCCATGGCTTAGTATCTAAACTCCTAACAATGCAGATCTTGTTTCTTCTACCCTCTTGCATCCATGCATCGATCTTCTATCCACGCCTAGATACATATGTACAACAAAAAACTTATATGAACAAATATGTATATATATTTTAAATTTAAATAAATTCAAATTTTTGATTTAATGTAATTTATACATACCTGATATCTCCCAAAACTCTCTATGTGGAATGTGTCATTTTGTTCTTGAAGATGTCTCAACCACATTTGATGCAAAGTGTTTCTTGCACCATTCAACAACATCATGTGTAATGGCCATCTTTTGATACAATTCATTTGATGCTTCTTAAAGCTCGCTTTACAAGCTCCCCGCCCATCATGCCTTCACCCTTTCCATGCCCACTCTCAAAAACTCCAAACATGTGGTATTTTGTAGATTTTGATATCTACAAAGTGCATAGAATGGCCGCGGAAGATTTGGAATTATGCTGCAATAATCCATCCACCATACAAAATGATTTTTAAATTTTACACCCCTCGCTTCTCAAATTCTCAAAAAAATATTGCAAAGCAATGTTGGACAAAAGTGTGTGTCATGCCTTTTATCATCACTAATATAAAAGTGATATTCTTTTAATGACTTGTTCTTCATCTCGCATTCTCAACACTATCCACTATGATTATGCATGTCGATAACACACATGAACCATAATAGTGATTTTACTTTGAAAAGTAATACTGGACAATCTCCTTTTGATGTACAAAGGAGTAATTTTCTGTAGAGTCAACTACTAATAGAACTATTCCATGTGGGAAAGTATCTCTCAATGTTTGGAATTGTTGTGCTTGCCACTTAGCAAAAATGAATGATGTATGTATGGTCGTATCAAATTTCGAGAATCTTCCATAAATTTTCCAATGGGAATCTCCTCTTCTACATAGATCAACCTTGTGGATTCTTTTCCAAAATTTGTTTGCAACTTTACATACTTGTACTTGTGTCAGTAAAATATGTGAATAACTAATAAACCACACTTGATCAGTGAAACATTACATCAAAGAGAATCCAAATAACTTGATCTATGAGAAATTGAAACAAATAAACTCTCTAAAAATAGTACTTTTCTGCGGTAATTTACTATCTTTGTTAGGGTCGTAAGATCCTCAATTCCTCTTGAAGGAAATTTAGCCAAATTTCCACATGTCTCACAAATTCCTTTTATGCTTTATTTGAGGCCCACATTTTCATGATCACATAATATAGACTTTATGAACAAACTGCTTAGGAGGTGCATTTTGAAACCCACATCTTTCTTTTCTCTCATCTTTTCAAAACACCTCGATAGTAGAGATCAAATTCAATATGATAATCTAATAACTACAAGTTTCAAAAAAAACTTGTTTATCTTCACATAATATGGTTTTTAACCTTTGAAACATTGTTTTCCTAATCTTTATATGAGGATATGCATTAAAAAAGTTCATATACATCTCAAATTGTGTTATGTCTAGCCAATGTTTGATATGATTTTCATAAATACTAGGTCCAATCCTATATCTCATAACATCTCTAGTATTTGATGATGGACGAGTCTGATCATGCCAAAAACCTGAGACCAAGTTCCTAACAACATCTTCAATCCTGTCAGAACGGGGAGCTCTACACATAATTGCCCAATTGCTTTCTAAACTCTCATCCAAAAACTTTCTCTTTTTCTCATATTTTATCAATGTGGTTCTACTATAACCAATTTCAGTTGAAAGTGCTGAAATTTTTCTTTTTCTTGCTATATCTTGATGTACAATAGATGTCAACATCACCCTTCTTGTAGTGGCCTTATCCATAGTTTGAGATCCTTTCCCAATGGAATCTAAACCCTTTTTAACATTTTGAACAATATCCTTTTGTAATCCCATGTGTTTCTTCTTATTTGATGATGAATGGACACCCAAAAATTGTAATGACTCTTTGAGCTCATCACAAAGAAGTAAATGTGATAACAATTGGGTTTTTTCAAGTGTATCAAAATGATTGAAATGATGATTGATCATTCCATTTACAGATTTAGTCATTGACCTCTTTCTCTTATTATAAGGCTGGTTAGCATAATATTTCAGTTTCTCCATATCCATTTCAAGTAAATGATATAAATTTCTATGAGAAATTTGTTTGCCCACCTTCTCAGCTAGTTTTATATGCTCATCCATACCAGTAGGAGGAAGTGATCCCGACCCTCTCCAACATGCATTGTTTGAACTTGTGCCTCCTCCCTAACTTCAAGGACCATGCATTCTTGAGCAGATTCATTTGATCCAATGTCTAGATTTGGCTCAACTTGAGCATGAAAACTTCTTGCTTGTTGAGCCCTTCCTACACGGTCACAAAATATTTTGCAAAACAAAAGTGAGAGATGATGTTAAATATAAGTGAAGTCTATGTATGCAAGCAAACAAACTGATAAAACATGATGAGCTATAAGTGAGAGAAGCTTGTGCTAGTTTTATATGCTCATCCATACCAGTAGAAGGAAGTGATCTTGACCCCTCTCCAACAAGCATTGTTTGAACTTGGGTCTCCTCCCCAACTTCAAGGTCCATGTGTTCTTCAACGGATTCGTTTGATCCAATATCTAGATTTGGCTTGACTCCAGCTTGAGGAATCCCTAGAGCATAAAACATAAAAATAATTTGAGAACATTGAAGTGATGAAAATAAAAGATGAAAGACACAAAACACAAATATTGAAACAAAAAGAATTGGCTTAAGGAATTGGATTCAAGGATCATATAATCATTGCAACTTGCATGACCAAGATGACTTGAGGATATTTAAAAGTATTTATAATCATTCAAGTGCAATGATGGTTAGAAACCTTCAAAGTAAAAGTCCTAAACACACACTTGAGAGTGAGAGAGAGAAGAAACAAGCATGTACCTTGTTTCTTTCTATGATAATTTTCCAAGTTTTGATCATCACTTTTGTTCTTCTTTTCGACACTATCGCTGAGATGCATTTTTCTTTTTCTTTGTTGTCCCATTTCTTTTCTTTTTCAACTTTAAAGATGACTCTAAACAAGTCCTCTACCAACTTAGTTAAATTATCCTCCAAATTTTTCCTTGATTGATAAAATGAAAGTTGTCGAAATCTAACATTTGCCTCCTGATAAGCAAATGTGCAAAACTTCTCCAAAATCAGGCTCCAGGTGAATCAAAAATTATTCATAGTACATGGAATAACTAGATCCCAGCTTAAATGAATCAAGTAGTAAACAAACAATTTATTTCATTGTGGGAGTTTGTTGTTATTTAATTCATAGGTATGCACAACATATCTAGTAATTTTAGAATTTTGTTAAAGTGTCAAAATGTATAAATATTAGAGGTATAATTTTGAATTGAATTTTCTTAATTATATTTGAATTGAATTTCAAGTTACTTGTAAAAAAACGATACAGTTCGGGACATAATTTGAATTGAATTTTCTTAAAATTATATTTGAATTGAATTTCAAGTTACTTGTCAAAAGATTATATCTTGTTCTAAACTCAATGGTTCATATGTTGCTTAAGTCATTTTTAAAATATTTAATGTGATCAACATTTATGAACTTAATTATAAAATGGCATTGATTTCCTAAAATTCTACTTCTGTAGATCAAATGTATATTGAATATAAGGAAATGTGTTGTAAGAGAGATCATAAAATAAGAAAACATATATGTCTATTGAATATTTAAAGCAAATGCATACATATTACTTGGTAAACATGTTTAAACCATAAGCAAACACACATGTACATATATGTAAAGGATTCAATACATATAAACATAACACATTATAAGCAAAGAGGAAATGTATGTATATCATATAAGAAAATATATGTACATATCATAAAAGCAAAATGTAAATTAAAGATCATCAAATGTCGAATACTAAAGATCAAAAAATAAGCAAATGTATGTATATCATATAAGCAAGTGTAAGTTAGAGATCATCAAATATCAAATACTATTAAAGATCATCATATAATCAAATACACATGTGGTAAATATCATAAATCTAGAATGAATGGCCTAATATGAATGTCTACTCCTAGACGAATGACCATCTGAATGAGAACGGTCCTACTCTAATGGATGTGTTGAGCCCTGCAAATAAAATTGTGTACAAGATGTGTCAAATACATATAATTTATATTAAATAAATTTTATGAAATTTATTTTTAAATGAACTTGTATTTTTAAATATCAATCTAGATCTATGCATACATAAATATATTGCATGTACATATACACGTGTGATTATATAAAAATGTAAAACTCACATGTCCACTGATAGCAGATTCATCCACAAAATCACATCGATCATCCACACGATCTGGACCAAGGCTAGGAGTGATATGAGGTATGTCCACCCGTAACAATATATACACATATATATCAACTTACATGAATATCTAGTTAAAAATAAATTTAAAAAAAATAAATAAAAAGAATTGAAACATGCGCATGCACACATACATGCACATCATCTGATATCAGATGACCTAAGTCCTCTGAAATAGCCACCTCCACCATATCCACCAAATGATCAAGTGACAAATCAACATTTGCATCCATCCGATCTATCCCATGTTGTGCCATAAATGATGAATGTAGAGGACTATGAAGGTGAGATGGCATTGGTGATGATGAACCAGAACCAATCAAGATATCAGTAAAACCCATAGTCTGTGCAGCTACCATATGAACTGTAGGTGGATCTTGATGTGCACTAGTGCTCAGCTGAGAGTGATGGGATCCTGGAACTGAACGACCTTTATGTCTCAAATGATCTCTAACATGCTCTATACCTCTATTGTCATGCTCTTGGTTCACTGCATGCACCAGGGAAAGTGACTGGTAAAATTAGAAAGTAAAAGTGAGTTGAAAATGAAAGAATTTTTGGTTTTTGTCATATTTAAGGGGTTCAGTCGAACATGGGTTTGACCGAACCTATTTAAATATAATTTTTTATTTTGGTTTTCTTGGTTCGATCGAACCATGGGTTCGGCCAAACCCATTGAATATGGTGAAAAGAAAAAATGTGAAATTTCCTTCCTCTTATAAATTGTAAACCACTATTCTAAAGCCACCCCTAGATAGGCTAAAATATAAATAGTGTGATAAAGTTATTATTTACACCAATAGGGACATCCTATGGCTAACATCCAAGAAGTTCAACAACAAAAGACAAGACCTAACACTCCTAGTCAAGAGTTAAATAATATATGAACATAAGGAAAAAAATTTCGAAACAAGTTTAAAGGAAACCTACAACTAAAGTAATGATTCTCACTATGAAACCCATGATATGAAGGTATAGTCAAGCTTATGAATTTTTTAATGAATTCCTCAATGAATTAGAACAACATTACTATTTTCTAGAGTATTAGTTTGTATATAAAAATTGTATATTCTAATTTAAACACACATAACTAAATAAAATCATGCATAATTGCCCATTATTTGGTGAATCCATTACTTGAGTTGACCTCCTTCCTACTCCTACAACTCTCTTCCAATCTCCTTTTTTTCTTAGTCTCATTTATCTTCTCGCAACTCATTTCTCTTTGAATACCCTCCAATTTGATAACAAAATATTAAAAGTACCCAAATTATGTATTCATTATTCTCATTAATGACTCTAAGTCTACCAAAAATCTCCTTCTAGAACTCATGGATTTCTCAAACTTCCTACATAATTCTTTTCATGTTGCACATGACCTTCACATTGACCCTATAATATAGGGAACTTTCTTAATACCATTTTCCCAAGCTCTTTGGTTTTATTCATCCCCATTTTAATTAAATAACATGAAAAATAAGTCTTATTTGTATTAAGATAAAAATGGGAAGGCCCCATACCGATTACAAAATGACCATAGAGGCCAAGAAAAAGGAGCTCACGAGAAGTGAGACAACAAGAAAACTAAAAAAAAAGAACTAAAAGAAAGACCAATAGATAATAACAAAAACAAAGACCCAACCAATGACTAGCACAAACCTAGAACTAGCTACTAATCTCCAAGAAGGTAGAGACCTTTATTGCATGTCATTCCTTTAAAAGTAATTAGATCTTTTCTTTGAAGGATAGAGCCTTCTAGTTCTTGATGCCATTATTATCAATAGGGGCTTTGAAGCACTTTCCAATAAATCTTAACCTTATTTTTGGAACTGTTCTGAGAGACCTCTAGATGATCATCTCTAGCATGCTTGCCTTGATAGTTCTTAAGCTCCTACTAGAAAACCTGCATGGTAACAACAATATTTTTTGACCATTTATTTGCTATACTTAGTTATCTCCTATAGACTAAAAGGTATTTTTCCTAGTTTCCTTATAGAATAGCCTCCTCTTCCTGAAGTTTCTTTCTCTCCTCAGTGTTCCCAATGACAGACTTTAGCTCCACAAATTCTTTCTTAATGTTTTCCCAATTCTTAAGCCTTAGCCATTCCAAACAATAAGTTCCAATGACCAAATTCCTCCACCTCACCTACCTAGTCCAAGGATTTTTTGAGCCCAAAAAACTCCAAATTATAGATCTTGTTTGGCAGTTATGATTTGAGACAACAACTACTCCAAAATATTATTTTTAATGTTAGTGGTATGGCTTATTTCATCCAATTTCACACGTAGTGGAGAACAACTCTTACAAATAGATGTATCTAAAGGAGTGACCTCATGCTTCTGAGCCTAGTTAAAATTTTGGATAGGGGAGTCTAGGGGCTAATAGGATAGGTATTCATGGGGAAGCTAGGAGGGGAAACAGCAGGGGAACCCCTAGAGGGGGTTAAAAGGGAATCCTTTAGGGTTGGAGACCACAAGGAATTAGAGTTATCATCTAATATGGAGATTTTGGAGGTCAAGGAAGGCCACTTTTTATTACTAGTAGGGGTGGGTTCCTCAACAACAAGGGTTTTTCCTTTAAATATGCAGGGAGGCTTTTACCTTGTGATTCTTGGTTGATGGCACGAGGTAGACAAACTAGTAGGGCTAGGGGAAGAGGGATTTCCTTCCAAAATCTTAGAGGCACTTTTGTGAACCATGGTATATGATTAGTCACCTATGAGAGAGAAGAAATAGCAAGGGAGAGAGCCATATTATCCTATTAAATCCTAAAAATTAGGCCTTGATGCAGAGGCATCGATTTCCCTTTATCCTAAATAACTTTTATAGATTTCTCAATGGAAGAATAAATCCAAAAAGAAGAGTTCAAATCTTTACCTTTTGATGAAAATTATTAATCATAGAGAAGAGGTGGGCATCAAATCTTCCTTACAAAGTAGCATACCTCATTAAAAAAAAATTTGTCTTCTTCCAAATGCCAAGAAATCATCTCTGTTAATTCCATTTTGAATCCTATTTTCTTTCTCTGCTTTTTAAAGGAATATCTCCATATATTTTTATTAGTGGCCTTTGGGTTTTTTATAAATGTAATATCCTTCCAAGGAGATCCCGGTAGCCATTGAAATGAGCTCCATCAAAACTTCAAATGGAATACCCTTAACTTCAACCAACCTATCCTTCCAAGAATTAGAAAACTCCACAAACAAGTTGGGGCCATACCCTTTCAAGGCCTTGATATAGGAGGATAGCTTGCCTTTCTATAATATTGCCCAAATTCACAGTCATTCCTCAAGTTCTCATAGGAATTTGGCCCCTCCTGAATCAGATCACTTCCCATCTTTCCAGACATAATAGTAGAGAAATAGATAATAGGAAAATCACTCAAAAAACTCTAGCTAAAAATAGAAATGGTTTGTGGCTCTAACTTGTAAATAGGATGAGGTAGGTAGTAATTATTTACCTTGATGTATGGTAGTCAAAGGTAGAGGAATGAATAAAACAGCTTTTGTTGACCTTTTCTTTCCTTTTCCTTTAAAAATTTATTAAAAATAAATAAAAAATTTATGTAAAGGATTTTTAAATAATAGCAGTTGTTATTAAAATTAAAGGAAAAAAAATAGAAGGTTTATTACTGAATCGTTATTGTCAATATTCAATGAAAAGCTTTGAAATTATATAGTATTATAGAAATAGTAACAATGATCAACCCATATCATTGTGAATGAGTTGAAGTAACTATGAAGATTGGCATATGGCAAATTCACAGCCAGCAATTTTCACCTATGGAATTCACTGCCAACAATTCACTGCCAGCAATTCACTGTGGGAAAATTCACCACGGTGAATTGCTGGTGATGAATTTTACTTGGCAGTGAATTTGTCATAGCGGTGAATTTTCCCACAGTGAATTGTTGGCGGTGAATTTTCCTAGAGCATGAAGATTGATAAAGAGATGGGTACTCCCAACCTGAAGCATTCTTAAACTGATAATCCTATTTGACAAGACAATCCACAATAACATTCCATTTACAAAGGAAATGAAATCAAAGTTTAAAAAAATTGAAAAATATATTCCACAAAAATACTAACCTCCAAAAAGACTCATTAAAGTTCCCTTTGTTCGAAAGAGAAACCAAAACTGTTAAATTCATCTCACAAATAGCATGTTTCGTTCCAACTCACAAGCTCTCATCAAAGTCACAAGGATAGTTCAAATAGCATCAAACCATAATTGTCAATAATCTGATTTACTTGATCAAGCTATATAACTCTATGTTAGTCAAATCCAAATAATGATATAAGAAAAAATAAAGTAAATAATATTAATAAAATATTAAAACTAATTTTTAAATAAAAGTTAAAAATTTATGTGATTATGTGTTTATATGTATATGTTTGTATAATAATTTTAATTAAATATTTTTAATCTTTTTTTCTTATTTTTTAATTTATTATGTGTTTATTGTGTAGATTAATAGTTGAAATATATATTAAAATTTACTATCATATAAATATATGTGTGAAAAAAAACACACGCATTTGTGTATATTTAAAAATGAATAGATATATAAATTTCAAAGTACTTATATTGAATTTATAGATTAAATATATTTTCATAGATTTTCAAATATCTATGCTATATATCTATCCAAAAATATCCACATATTCTAGTAAAGAAAATTAATTTTTAACCCTTACTCTAACCCTAACTATAATTCTATCTCTTATTGTATCCTTGATCCTAACCCTAATTCTATCTCTAACCTTAATCCTAACACTAATTATATCTCTAAACTTAATTTTAACCCTCATTTTAACCATAACCTTAACCTTAACCTTAACCCTAAGCATAACCCTAGCCCTTACTCTAATTCTAACCCTTACCCTAACCCTTGCCCTAATTCATTTAATTTTATCTCTAATTATAACATGAACCTAACCCTAGTCTTAACATTAATTATAACCCTAACTCTAATTCATTTAATTTTCTCTCTAATTGTAACATGAACCTATCCCTAATATTAACTCTAACCTTAACCTTAACCAAACTCTATCTCTAATCGTGACCCTTACCCTAACCCTAATTCTATCTCTAATCCTAACCCCAACCCTAATCTTAACTATAACCCTAACATTATCCCCAAATCTAACTCTAATTCTAAACCTTACCATAACCCCAACTCTAGTTCTAACCCTTACCCTTACCCTAACCCTAACCTAACCCTAACCCCAACCCCAACCCTAACCTGAATTCATTTAATTTTATCTCTACCTATTACATTAACTGAACCCTAATCTTAACCCTAACTATAACCCTAAACCTAACCCTAATTTTATCTCTAATTATAACCTTAATCCTAACTCTAATTTTATCTCGAACCCTAACCCTAATCCTAAACCTAACCCTAATGTTATCTCTAACACTTAACCCTAATAGGGTGATAAGCATTTGTTGCTAAATTTGATACCATTATAAGAACAATATTTAATAATAACCCTGACCCTAGTTATGTTTCTAATTGTAACTCAAATTCTAATCCTAATCCTAACCCTAACCTTAACCTTAATTGCAATCCTCACCCTAACACTAACACTAACCCTAACCCTATCCCTAACCATAACACTTACCCTAATCCTAATCCTAACCCTAACCCTAAACCTAAACCTAACCCTAATTTTATCTCTAATCCTAACCCTATTCCTATCCCTATCTGTAATTGTAACCCTCACCCTAATCCTGACCTTAACCCTAACCATAGCTATAACCACAATTGTATCCCTACCCCTAACCATAATTGTATCTTGAACCATAACCCTAACCCTAATCCTAAGCCTAAATCTAACCCTAATTCTATCTCAAACCCTAACCCCAATCCTAACCCTAACCTAAACCCTAACACTATCCCCAACCCTAACTCTAACTTTAGCCCTAATTGTAACCCTACCCCTAACCTTAATTTTATCTCTAGCACTAAACCTAACCATAATCCTAACTCTAATTTATTTAATGTTTGACATGTTGCACCATGAATTCTACTAGCATATATATGTCAAGAGATATCCATCTTGAGGCATGTATTTTTTAATCAATTTTTCACATAAAAGTGAAATAGATATCTTGAGAAAGATATTTCTCAACATATTTTTTATTTGTATGTATATATGTATATATGTTAGTTATAATAGAAATGGAAGCAAAAACCTATATACATAAAAATTCAAAAATAGACATTATTACTAACAATCACAATAATTATAACTAACAATAACCACTATTCAAATAATGGAAGGTGTTAATTAATTAGTCAGTAATTTAGCAGTAAAGGTGTGTTGGTAATTTAACTCCTCATTCTAACAAAATAATATTTTACCATGTATTTTAGAAGTAGAAACAAAGTTGAAAGATTTTATTTTAAGTGTAACTCAAATGACCCTTACTAATAATGATCATAGAGTAGAGTGAGAAGGGATTTATATTATATATATATATATATTTCTACAGCTTGTCATGTATTGTCCTATATGTTTGATCATGAAAAATAATACTTGCATGCTAACAACTTAAAAATATTTTATTACCAAGGGAGTGCATTAGCTCTACAAGAGGTAGTCATAATGTGTAGTGGAGTATTTGGCATCCCACATTAGGCTATGTGGGAGATTTACTAGTGAACAAGATAAATAAAGTAATCTACAATGCATACGAAGTGCACAATCATGAGTTTCTTATAACTACAATGTGGCACCCCTCTACTCTTCAATATAAAAATACTCTCATAAATTTCCCATATCGATACCATGGTGTGTAGTAATTTTATTATTTCCTAATTGCACTGATAAAGCCTTCAAAGAATTGTTTCTACAGAAGGTCCTTTCAATATATTTGAAAGGAGGTAAATTCTACAGTCATAGTAGGATGGAAGTTAGAATATTGTTCAAGGTGCTTGATAATTGTTTTTTTCTTTTTCATTAAAGATTAGTATAATTTTATTGTTCTATTGGTAGTGTATGGCAATTGAAAATTAAAGAATACCTAATATCTTAGGCTATTCTTTTCCCAAGGTTGTTATTACAAATAAGGATTATTTGAACTAATTTGTACAATAGTTTAAAGTATTATTGGTGATTAAGGAGGTTTCCATATCATTTTGGACTGATATTCTAGCAATTGGGGAAATGAATGAGCAAGTATTCTTTGGTTTTCAAATGCATCAATTGGTCTTGCATTAACTTCTACAACTTGTGATATTAATTAGATATTGATTGTGATTATAGTTTTATATCAATATTTAATCAATTTTTTGTTGGAATAATGTGCCTCAATCTCACAGGCCAAAACCTCTGGAAGAGAAAAGTCGGTGTGACATTCCTATTGTCTAGCCGACTAGTAGTTGGTTAACTTTGTGGAATGCCCAGGTCACTGAGACCTTGTTATAGTCTTACCGAATGGTACTATCACTGTGACCTGTTGTGTTCGGTATAACCCTTTTCTGAGTGGGTTGGTATGGCTGATAGTTTGGTGTCTAAAGGTGATCGGGGAGAATTGTGGTGAAAGAAGTCTTTGGGGAGAGACTTGGACATTCGGTATGTCTCATACAGACAAGAGAAGTCTCACCGATAGCTTTACACTTGGAGTCTTCGCAGTAACACAAAGGCTTCGGTGTGAACTCTTGGTGACGGGTGTTGGTCTCACCGATATTGTGGGTTGTCTTCGGTATAACTCCTATTGAAAGCAGTTCTTGAGGTGACTTGAAGACTTTGGTAAGAACTCTCAGCGATAGTGGTAAGTCTTGCCGACAGTAGGACATTTTGATGTGACTTTGGAACCTTAGTATGATCTCCTGGTGGTAGCGATAGTCTCACCGAAGGGAATACTGGTGTCTAAGTGACTTGTGGACTTCAGTATAATCTCTTGCCAAATGACAATAATCTCGCCAATGGGATTGCTGAGGTCGATGCGACTTGTGAACTCGGTGTAACCTCTTGCCGATAGTAATGACTCTTGGCAATAAGTACGATATGGATTTGTGGCATCGAGGAGACACGGTTAGTGTCTCACCGACATGCGAATACACTTTGAACACCTTTGACCAAGTGAAAGACCATCCTATGTGGTGAGTCTTCGGCCAATCAGAGAAGCTGAATGGGAACCGTTGGAAGTTAGTCTGTTATGGCAGTTCTGTGTGGAAGTTCGATAGACAAGAACGACATGGATATATTTTGTAATTACAGATGATGTTCAGTTCGACAGATGTATGATCGATGAATAGTGTAGTGAACGGGTCAGTGTATGATCAGTGTGTATGAATGTAATTCAGAAAGTATTGTAACTTGAATATTTTGTACAAGATTGATCATTGAATCTGCTGCTGTAATTTAACATCAGAAAGATAAGTTTGATCTTTGTATGTAATTTCATTACTGTAATACAAAGGGGATTTTCTTGGTGTGGTGGGTTTTTCTCCCGTAAGGGTTTTCCCACATAAATCTGGTGTTCATCTGTGTATCTTTATTTCTCTATTTCTGCTATTGTCTTCAAGTGTATCTTAATTTGTTTGTAATTGAAATTTTAAAAGTATATCTGCATTCTTCCCTGAGGTTTTTGATGTTAGGAGAGTTGTTTCCGCACCTTAGCTTTCCTGACAAGTGGTATCAGAGCCTGGCCAGTTGTGTTATCCTTGTGGGTATGTTGGGTTTTTTGTGTCAATTATGTTCAGTGGGAGTCTTGTAGAAGTTTGGTAATTTGAATTATAGATTAATATGGAAAGCATGTTAGGAAAGATTGAAATTGAGAAATTCAATGGCATAAATTTTGAGTTGTGGAAACTCAAAATGGAGGATCTGTTGGTTGATCATGATTTGTGGCTTGTTGTGTTTGGAGCATAACCTTCAGGCATGAAGCAAGAGGATTGGGACCTTGTAGATAGAAAATCTAAGGGGCTGATAAGGCTTTGTTTAGCATACTCTATTTTTCTGAATGTTCATGAAGAAAAGACTGCAGCTTCCTTGTGGAAAAGACTGGCATCAATTTATCAAGGCAAGTCCTTGGTGAATAAATTGTTCTTGAGGAAGAATTTGTATTCTTTGAGAATGCAGGAGGGAGGATCTGTTGCTGATCTTTTGAACACTTTCAACATGTTGATTGCAAAATTAACATATGTGGGTGTGAAGATTGAAGATGAAGATCACTGTATGCTATTATTATGTTCTTTGCCTGATTCTTGGGATCATCTGGTGATGGCTATTGGGAGTACGACATCCACTTTTAAGATGGAAGATGTTGTTGCTTCTTTGTTATTAGAAGAGATGAGAAGGAAATATTTTGATATGGTGAAGGAGGCTCTTGTTGTTAGAGGTAGATCAAAAGAGAAAGGTAAGAAGAAGGACAAGAAATCTAAATCCAAATAAGAAGGGAGATCAAAGTCTCCTGGCAAGAAGTCCAAGGTGAAGTGTTGGAATTGTGGGAAACCTGGTCATGTCCCAAAGGATTGTAAAGAGGAGAAAAATAAGAATAAGTACTCTTACGACAATGATTCTTCTTAGACTGATGCAGACGCCTTCATTGCAGCCTTGGCTACGCAGGCATCAGATGATGTCTGGCTGATTGATTCTGGAGCATCTTTCCACATGACATCTCATAGAGACTGGTTCATGAAGTATGAAAAATATGATGGTGGAAAGGTGTATTTGGAAAGTGATTCATCTTTGGAAATTGTTGGTCGTGGAAGAGTCAAAATTCAATTCCCTGATGGAAGAGTGAAGGGAATCAATGATGTAATGCATATACCAGGTCTGGCTCGAAATCTACTTTTTGTTAGTAAGTTGAATGATATTGGAGTACAAGTCACGTTCTCTGGAAATGGCTACAAGATGAATAGAGGCTCAATGGTGCTATCAAGGGGTGCTCGTATTGGTACCTTGTATAATCTAGATGCACATGTTGTTCAATGCAACAGTGTCTCTGTAAAGTCACTAAAAGCTACTCATGGAGGAAAAGAGGAAAAAGTTCCTGATAGTGTAAACTCTATGGAAGTTAAATTTCCAGCAAAAAAGACTATGCTCTAGCATCATAGGCTAGGCCACTTTGGTGAGAAAGGTTTAAAAGCTTTAAAGAATAAAAACTTGGTTGAAGGGATTGATGATTGTAACCTTGAATTCAAATTTTGTGAACATTGTATATATGGAAAACAACACCGTGTTTCATTTTATTTCAGTCCTCACAAATCTTTTGGTTTCTTGATTATATTCATTATGATGCCTTTGGTCCAGTGAATGTTCCTTCTCTGTCTAAATCAAGATACTATGTATCATTCATTGATGATTATTCGAGAAGAGCATTTGTTTATTTTTTGAAAAGTAAATTAGAAGTGTTCATTCGGTTTAAGGAATTTAAAAACCTTGTAGAAAATCAAACTAGAAGAAAAATAAAATGTTTAAGGACTGATAATGGCGGTGAATTTTGTTCTGATGAGTTCGAGAGGTATTGTAAAGATCATGGGATTAAAAGACATAAAACTACACCTTATACTCCGCAACAAAATGGAGTTGTTGAAAGGTTCAATAGGACAGTGATGGAGAGAGCACGAAGTATGTTGAGTAGTGCTAGCCTGGAGGAGAAGTTTTGGGCTGAGGCAGTTGCTACAGCGTGTTACTTGATAAACCGTTCTCCAAATTCAACTCTTGTTGAGAAAACACCTTTGGAAGCATGGTCTGGTAAGAAGCTCTCTGAGACACATTCAAGTTTTTGGTTGTGAGGCATATGCATATGTGTCGAATGAGAAAAGATCTAAATTAGAGAACAAGGTTGTTAAATGTATTTTTATTGGCTATAGTGTTGGCATAAAAGGATACAAGATTTGGAATCCTGATACGGAGAAGGTTCTATACAACAGAAATGTTATATTTCGTGAGCTTAAGCCTTCTACCTTGGATTTGTAGTCAGAGACAAAGTCAGAAAACAAAAGGGATGTATTTGAAATTCCTCATACACCAAAGAAAGAGGAATTGGAAATTCAAAATGTACCTAAAACTGAGGAGAGCTCAAGCAATTCTGAGAGTTTTGAAGAAGAAGAAGAACCTCAGCCTCAGCAAGTGAGGAGGTCAACCCATGAAATAAAGCAACTTGATAGGTATGGGTTCTCTTTGATAGATTCTACTTGTGCCTATGCTTTGATTTCTAGCACTTATGAGACTAGGACTATGAAAGAGGCATTTAGAATGTCAGATTCAAACTCTTGGTTGGAAGCCATGAATGAAGAAATGGCATCATTAGAAAAGAATGATACTTGGAGTTTGGTGCCCTTGCCTAAAGGAAAAAAAGCTATTGGCTGCAAATGGGTATTTAAAAAGAAAATAGGTCTAGATGGCAGTGTGGAAAAATATAAGGCGAGGTTGGTTGCGAAGGGTTATTCCCAGGTAGAGGGAATTGATTATGGGGAAATTTTTTCTCTTGTAGCTAAGTTGTCATCTATCAGATTTCTTTTGTCACTTGCAGCAGCGTATGACTTAGAGATCGAACACATGGATGTGAAGACAACATTTCTTCATGGTGACCTTGAAGAATAAATTTATATATCTCATCCT
>VDFB02334945.1:0-69980 GCA_007258455.2 Sequoia sempervirens | reverse complement strand
AAATTCGTTTTTCTTCAAGGCAAAGGCGTATTTTCAAGCAAAATTCATTTTTCTTCATTCATAAGGCGTATTTTCAAGGGAGATTCATATTTTTCAAGGCAATTCATATCTTCAAAGTCAAAATTCATTTTTCTTCAACCAAAAGGCGAATTTTAGCAAACCAAAGGCAAATTCTTCATCAACAATCATTGGCGAAGACATCAAAACATTTTATTTGCAGGTACACGTCAGAATTATCAACAGACTTCAGACAAGATGGTGATTTTAGCAGAAGCAGAGCACTTAAAACTTCTTTCTTCTGTCTTAAATTCTTCTATTTCTCGTCTTAAATTATTTCGCATGTTTGAAGAATTGGTGAATTTTGGCAAAACAAATCATCTGGGTTGATTCAGAATAGCTTCCTCGAGAAAACCCATGTGCCAGAATTTTTCAGGAAAATTTACTCCAGAGCATCAGTTCTCGAAGCTCTAATTTTCTCAACTAAAAATTCCTTGCATGGTCGAGTAGAAGTCAATTTTGCAAATCGACGATACAGGTTGTCTTAGAATCTTCTTGGACAGGCCATATCTCGGTTACAAATAACTCTTTGAAAGGCTATTTTACAGCCTCATTGTGAGGCTATTTTAGTTTCTGAAAAATTGTGAGAATATAAGCCAGTGTTCAGATCAATAGAGTTTTCAAAGTACAGTACCTGGTGATTCAAGACCAAATCGGTCTTAATTCATGGTTTAAAATCATGCCAAAGCATGAAGCATCAAAGGCTGCCGGAAGAGATAGTATCCCGCGCCGGTTATGGAGCCGCCAAAGTTATGGAGTCGAGTGAAATGCTAGTTTGAGTGTCTGGTGCCAAGATTGCTCAAGTTGCTGGCATTCGGATGTTGATGCAATTAGCAGCTTCGTTAAAGGGATTGCTTGCTGAGATCACACATAGTAAACTTGATTCCACCTCTTAGGATGGAGCAGCGTACACACCGCGAGTTTAACTTGGCGTACCCTTTCAAGTTAACTTCGATGTTGTCATCCCGCATGCACATATCTGATACGAGATCAGCTTTACACTTGGGTTCATTTAGGGTTTTTCGTTAGTGAGTGAAGTCTTCCAGTTGCTCACTTTCAATAGGGCGGTGCATGCTTGCACAATTGTCCATTTTAGATTAGATGTTTTGGTTAGCTGATGGTAGCTTTCCGGTTAAGCGTATAGTTTACTTCATTAGGGTTTGGCAGAAAATCTTGCATGCATTGAAAGACTGTAGATGACTCAAGGTGATTTTAGGGTTCCCTACACCTTGATGTATATAAATAAGAGCTTTTGCTCATTTGTAAATAAATTTTGCTTGAGAGAGAAATATATGTTGCGCCTACCTTGCCCTCAATATTGCTCTTTTGGTATTTGTTCATGTGTCTTCACTATTACAATTAATTGTTATGCCACATAGGGTTTCATGCAATTGTAATGGTGAATTCTTTCTGTTTTGTACAACTTTACCATTATGATCAATTGTTATGCCACATAGGGTTTCAAGAGGTTATGATGATAAATCTGTTTTGTGTATCTTTACCATTGTGATCAATTGTTATGCCACATAGGGTTTCAAGAGATTGCGATGATAAATCTGTTTTGTGAACCTTTTATCATTATGATCAAGTGTTATGCCACATAGGGTTTCGTGAGATTGTGATGATAAATCTGTTTTGTAAGTCTTTACTATTTTGATCAAGTGTTATGCCACATAGGGTTTCATAAGATTGTCATGGTAAATTCTTAAATCTGTTTTGTGCCCAATAAACTTGTCTAGATTGAGCTGATAGATGCGCCACCTTGCCTTCAAGTAGAGAATCTAAACTCGTTTATCGTCTAATAGTCAAAACCCTGCTCCATTTCCTCATGCTGTGTTTTCTTGAGGAAATTGGATAGATTTAAAGTAGATAGCTTAGTTGTAGTTAATGATCTATGAAACCAGAAAATCCTTAGCTGCAACGTTCTTGGTTTTCTTAACCTTGTGCCTCTTCCAGCTGAGAACAAAAAGATAGGACTTAGATTACTTTTCCTTTTTCATGCATTCCAACACAACGAGGGAGCTTCCCCTCCTAATTTCAAGAGCACTCATTGCGTAGTGTACATAGTTGTCCGTACAAACCTGCACTCCAGAGGTGTTAGATTTTACGCCAACACTTAGTCTTAACTCATAGGTATGATACTCCATTGAACCACCATCATCATGAAATACAATATAGATCTAAGCTTTGAAATGTATTAGTCTCATGTGGGTAATTGTGTAAATAAAAGTTACTTTTTCTACAGACCCTCCCTTTCATAGCTAAGTAAAAACTTGTAATTTGTAAACCATACATCTTTTGATATTCATTTTTGAACCAATGTGATCATATTCATAATGACATTCATTATTCACATTAAAATTCAACTTATACACAATTGGATTCATTTTCACACAATATATTTGTTGTGTCCCTTTACTTATATTAATGACACTTTTTGACATATGAAACATCCATGTTGATGCATGAAACTTATCTATATAGTTTAAAATATTATAAGATCACTTATGTGTTGATTTATTATTAAATTCATTATTTATGCCATGTGCCATGAAAAATCACTACTTTATCATTCAAAAAATATGATAGTCTATTGAAAGGTGCATATTTTATTTTACATGTGCTTAGTTGATCATATCTTACTCACACACATTATTTGGTTCTTCTCTATCATACACATCATTGATCATTACACTATTTTATTAGGCTATTCAAGGACATTTCTTTCAATTATTACATTATATGACTATAAGCTTACATTAATACATATTCTAAGTCACATTGGGGGCATCATGTACCCCCCTACATTGGTACTATGATCAACATATCATTTAATATGGAGGCATTGGCCTTCCCCTTTTACACACTATTGCACCTTATTGTATTATCTCACCCACTTGGGGTCTCTTATTCAATTTGAGCTTGTATGCTTGTATCTTACATTATTGTGATCCTTTGAGACATTCTTACTATATTTAAAAGTCTTCTAAGAAATTTCCTTCCTTCTTATGTGTCCTTTCCCCTTATCATGACTATAGATATACCTTCTATTTTAGACCCTTGCCCATAGTTTTGATTTTATAGCTCTAGGAATTAAATTCCTTTCTATATTTGTGTGTTGATGATTTTGGATGCTACATTGGGGGACGTATGTCTAACCTAATACTCTATATACTTACACAAGTGTTACTATGCCACTAAAAGTTACACCATTTTATTGTCCATGTTGGGGAAAACATTCTTATTCACCGATATCTCCACCCCATGTGCTTACACAACATGAACTATTTATATTCATTGCTATATTATTTTAATTTTTAATGAATACAAAATTAGATGCTTATATATTTACATGATTATATGCTTGCATGCTTAGCTTACATTTAATTTTCATGTACCATTTCCCCCCTCTTCCAACAATTCCTTGTACCCTATGGATATAACCAATAGTTGAGGTATATCTTGTTTCTTATATTCCTATATTTAGATATGAAGACAATTACAAGTGCTTATAGAGGCTCATCTCATGGATAAAAAAACATACAAAGAAGGAAAACACACATGATTATATCCTCATAGGACCATTGCTTTGCATGTATATCATGGTAATATATTGAATGTTTTAATATTTAATTTACATGCATGTTTGTGAGTGCTACATACTTTGAGATACAAAATAATTTTAGGATATACATGCACCTCAAAGTGGGGCCAAAATGTAATCGTAAAAGTTGTATATCCATGCCATTTCCCATTTATTTTGTGCCCACTTTGATGGTAATGCTTTGTACAAAGTTGGGTTCCTTGCCCTACATTATCTATCTACCATATACACATGTTTTTATACATCTACCACTTATCCAATTTCCCATGTTCACACTCCCTTAGACATTTACCCTATCCACTCATTTGCTACTTCTATCCTAAGACTTATTTCCATGCACACACTATGTATTATGATCTAGCCCCTTTCTATCCTAGGACTAGTTTATGTCATGGGATCACCCTAATGTTAAATTTTAAATTCAAATTTGACTAACTTCCCTCCTTTACCCTTCTCTCCTAGAGATAACTAAACATAATTTTGCATGATATGTTGGTATGGACTTGTATTTAAAGGTATTCAATAAATTTATTCTAATAATTTCATAATCAAGAGGTCATAGAAGAAAAGATAAATCATTCTCATCTACACCCATTAGGCATAGATGAGGGTAGTTGATCAACCCCCAATATAGAGTTAGGATGTAAGATAGAAGGATTCCCCCATGTTAGGAGAGTGAAGTGACCCATCACCACCTCTAGGGCTACTCAATTGACTATAGGTCATGGGGAGGTAGGCACTTATGTCCCCCACCTATTCTATATTTGAAATTAGGGTAGGTATTTTGTGTTCAACTTTGATTGATAGGTTGAACACCAATTATAAAAGGTTGGAGCCCCATCCACATACTATATTTTAGTATAGCTTGGATATAGTAGGACCTTGTCCCACCCACTTTCACTAGCAAGTCAAGGACATTTATGTCATATCAAAGAGGGCCACTGGGGGGAGTTTAATTGGTGTTATAAAATGAATCTAGTATTGCACAATCATTCTAGAGGTATTTACATGATTGAAGAGTGTTATTATTTATATTGTCTAATTTCAAGGAGTTGATCAAGGTGAAATAATTTTTTAGCTAGACTACATGATGCAAGACAACTACCTTAGGACACCCAAATTAAGAGATAGATATAGCAACCCATAAATTTAAATTCAAACAACTCTGAAACTACACTCAAACTCATGGCAGACCTCTTTTTGAAAATTATTTTGAACCATCAAACCAATGCCTTTTAAACTAAAAACTTGGAAAATGAAATTCCCCACATTCATCTCTAAGAAAATAAATAGTTCATAGTTTTTCTCCCACCAATACCTCTTTGAATTCATAGTCAAAAACCTCAAAAACCCTTACTTTCCCACATTCAGTGGCAGATAAAGATCACCTTTAAATGATGAAATGAAATGCTTGAATATCCAAATCAAATTTCCTCGCACAAATTGAGACTAAAAATAATTAAGAAACCTAAAATTTTATTTTATTCCAATATGCTTGCAACAACAATGATGTACAGCAGCTTCCACACTCTCATACTATGCCAATCCAACAATACCAACCTACAATAAAACACAAGAAAACTTCATATTCTTTGGAAAACACCTAAAGGCAACCCAAAATCTGATTATTGCTTTCTTTGAAAAACAAAAATAACCTACAACACTCATCAATTGACATCAAATCCTCCTTCAAAACAATCACCATTTTCTCACATTCTCTACATCTCTTTTCCCTACCAAAATCTTCTTAAAACCTATCACTTTCTTCCTATAGCTTCTCCCTCATCTGTATCCATATTTTAAAATGATATCTAAGTTTTATGCGTCTCCTTCCCAACAATTTGCAAAAAAATTCAACTTTTCAATTCGTTATGATATGAGAAAGTTATGCCCAATTTACTAAGACTGGGTCTCATAGGTGTGACCGAGACCATCTTCCTCTCCCCCAAAAATGCCAGTTAAAACCTCTAGAATGCTCATTACTCCTTCCTGGGCATGGGTTTTCCTCTTTCAGGTATGTGCATTCAATTGTAATTCAAAATTGGTCTTCCCACCTCACAACCCACTCTCTCCACTTCCCCCAATGCCTTGCATTCCAATCTTGCAACAAAATGCAAAATTCAAATTTACAAAGTGGATTTACAAAGCATATTAATTTCCCACTGCAAGCTTGGATGTGGGATTTTCCTTTTTGGAAAATTAACATCTTCAAAATAATTTAAAATAATTTAAAAATGAATCAATTATACAATTTGATTTTCCCATAATTTGTCACCAAATTCTACTATGCTGGATGAGTTGAGAATTTTAATAATTTGTGCCTGCAACCAAAAATCAAAACAAAACACAAGCATAATTTTAAAAAAAAAATAGTTGTGCATGATTGTCCATGCACCCGTATGCTCCTGTATCAAACACATCGGGTAGAAATTTTATGAGCATAGACTCACAAAAGTGAAGTTGAATGGTAGAACCATTCTTTGAAATTGCAAGCAATCTTCAATGAACTCCATCACTATCCAAAGTGCACATGAAATCATTTCTTCTTCCTCTTCTTCTAGTACTTCGTCTATACAAGCACCATTCTCCTTCCACAACTCCATTTTCCATTCTTCTCTCCTCTCATGGATTCACATCCACCATGTATCACTCTCCTCCACCAAATACACTCTACTCTCCTCTTTTCATCTGTGGGTTCAATCCCACCATAAACTGACCACCTCCGCCAAGCTCCACTTGCATCACCCTATACAACGTCTATATGTAAATATGTATAATCCAAACAACAATCAAAATCTATTGCATCCTTATACAAATCTGCATTTAGTACTCCATGAAAATTAATTTGCATCTGCATGCTCTCTTATTTCTTGACATCCTCTTCTACTCTCACCAAAGAAGGTATAGAATCATCACAACTAAATTTAAAATTAAAATTTACCTCATTCTAGTTCGTTATCCCAACATATTTTTCTTCATTCTTCGTTGCACCGTCCATCTTCTCACATCCAACAAAAAGTTTTGTAAACTCTTCTTTACTAAATCCAAGAAAATTCAACTTTACCTCTTTCTCTTTTGTTGCCCCATCATCCTTTTCTTTATCTTGTGTTGCAACTTCCTAGTACTCCATCATTGCAACTACATCATCTATTGCTACAATTTCATCAATAGCTACAATTTCTTCATGTTCTACCGCTATAATCACAATTACATCTTCATCCTTTATAGGGGCTGCTCTCACTTCTTTTTTCTTCTCTCTTAGGTTGCAACACTTATTTTCTCTACTCTTCTTCTTGTTGTCCTCTTTCTTCTTCTCACTTTTCTTCACCAATATCCTCTCATCTTTGCCAATATTTTTCTTCAATTTATCTATCCTCGTCTTGATCTTTCTCACTTCCTCATGGACCATCTGTCCCATCTTCTCAAACTTCTCATTTTCTACCTTCTCCCAATAAAGTTCCCAAAACAATATTCTTGTGGGTCTCCTCATGACCCACGTCAACTCATATGCTTTGCATTTCCACAACTTGCCCCTCTCGGCTCTCAATTTCTCAAGACTCCTCACACACCTACAACAATTCTCTTGAGCTTCTCGGACAATTCTATTGTGCTTCCCCTATCCACCCACTAGTCCTAGCATAAGCTGCCTCATGTTCGGCGATCTGCTTATGCACTTAGAACCTTTGGCTCTGATACCATTTGATGCAAAAAAATACCTCAAGACACCAAAAATAAGATATAGATATAGATATAGCAACCCATAAATTTAAATTCAAACAACTTTGAAACTGCACTCAAACTCATGGTAGACCTCTTTTTGAAAATTATTTTAAACCATGAAACCAATGCCTTTTTAACTAAAAACTTGGAAAATGAAAGCCCCCACATTCATCTACAAGAAAATAAATAGTTCATAGTTTTTCTCCCAATAATACCCCCTGATTTCATAGTCAAAAACCTCATTTGAAAACACTTACTTTCCCACATTCAATAGCAGATAAAGATCACCTTTAGATGATGAAATGAAATGCTTGAAGATCCAAATCAAATTTCCTCGCACAAATTGGGACTAAAAATAATTAAGAAACCTAAAGTTTTATTTCATTTCAATATGTTTACAACAACAATGATGCACAATAGCTTCCACACTCTCATACTATTCCAATCCAACAATACCAACCTATAGGAAAACGATAGAAAACTTCATATTCTTTGGAAAACACCTATAGGCAACCCAAAATCTGATTATTGCTTTCTTTGAATAGAAAAAAGAACTTGCAACACTCATCAATTGACATCAAATCCTCTTTCCTTCAAAACAATCACCATTTTTTCACATTCTCTACATCTTTTTTCCTTGCCAAAAGCTTCTTAAAACTCATCACTTTCTTCCTATCAATGCTCCCTCATTTGTATCCATATTTTAAAATGGTTTCTGGGTTGTATGCATCTCCTTTCTAGATTTTTGAAATTTTT
Organism: Sequoia sempervirens; assembly: GCA_007258455.2. Classification (NCBI taxonomy): domain Eukaryota; kingdom Viridiplantae; phylum Streptophyta; class Pinopsida; order Cupressales; family Cupressaceae; genus Sequoia; species Sequoia sempervirens. The sequence goes on along the minus strand of VDFB02334945.1, from coordinate 61,843 downwards.
TTTATTTTTTTTTTCATTATGATATGAGAAAGTTATTCCCAATTTACTAAGACTAGGTCTCACAGTTATGACCCAGACCATCTTCCTCTCCCCAAAAAATTCCATTCAAAACCTCCAAAATGCTCATTACTCCTTCCTAGACGCGGGTTTTCCTCTTTCAGGTATGTGCATTCAATTTTAATTCAAAATTGGTCGTCCCACCTCACAACCCACTCTCTCCACTTCCCCCAACACCTTGCATTCCAATCTTGCAACAAAATGCAAAATTCAAATTTACAAAGTGGAGTTACAGAGCATATTAATTTCCCACTCCAAGCTTGGGTGTGGGATTTACCTTTTTGGCAAATTAACATCTTTCAACAATTTTAAAATAATTTTAAAATGAATAAAATATATAATTTGATTTTCCCATAATCCGTCACCAAATTCTATTATGCTAGAGGAGTTGAGAATTTCAATAATTTGTGCTTGCAACCAAAAATCAAAACAAAACACAAGCATAAAAGTTTAAAATATTTTTAGTTGTGCGCGATTGTTCATGCACCTAGATGCTCTGCATCACTGTATGATAACTTAACAAAATCCAAATTACATGTACAAAACTAAATCACGATCATGAGTTTATCCTTGATAATCATATTTAATTTTACATAATCACATCCAAGTATTCTTATTGTCAAACAAATTACTAATCTATTAACTAATACTATAAATTCTAATATACATTATATTTAGATATATATAAATTTTAAAACCATTTTCAATCACTAAATTAAATATATTTATTTTTTAATATATATTTAACACATTTAATTATTTCAATTATTAACAAATCATTTCAAATTTCTTTAATTTAACTCAAACTAGTTTATACTTAGATTTTATTGAATTAAAATAAACTATTTTTTTTTTTAAATTCCTTTATACTAATCACAACATAATTTATGAAAATTTAAACCAAAATATTCAAATCCAACCAAACCATCATTTTATTTATATTTATTTATTATTTATTAAATCTTATTTAAAATAATAGTATTTATGCATGTACATCTTTCACTTGTGACAAAGGGAATCTCAATCTAATAAAATCCATTGCAAAAGAAAACAATCAAAAAATTGTGCATCTCGGTGCATAAAGTTGGAAGACAAAAGGAATAAGCTGATTATTCCATTTCATCAAAAGGCATCGTAACTTCTCAAAATGTTTATTTGTTTTTGGCACTTGGAGTGTGTTATAAGCAAAACATGGTTGCAAGCTTAGTAAGGAAAAAAAACACTATAAAACTTGTTTCTTTCTTACTTGGACTATAGTGGGTGTACTATTTTGATAATTTAGATTTTCCATTTTCACATGGGTGTATTAGTTCTAAGATTGATGATGGATTAGATGACATTGGATCAGTTGTCATTGTTTGAAAGATTAATTATTTTAATTTGATGAATGTTTCAAAATTTTAAATTGATAAAAAAAATAGCGTAGATAAATCTCAAGTTTCATGATTTTGATTTCAATTATCGTGAATTTCATCTAATGCATAACATTGATTTATGTCATGTGAGAATGGACTAATAGAATGTGTTATTGAAAAATTTCACCTTCGTAGATTATAGATATATGCATTTGTTAAAGTGGTGTCTAGAGACACTATTTAAAAGCTTATTGACATAACAAGTGAACAGGTTCTCCTAGGTCAAGCCCTTTAACGAATTGAACTAATAACAATGAAAAATATTAAAGACAAAAAATTTGTAGCCATGTAGATGCCCTATGTGATATTTATACAAATTGGATTTCTTTAATACTTTTTAGAATTGAATTGTGCTCTAATTATTTTCCTTTGAGCATGTGATGATTATTGGTCCATATAAAATTATATGTATATTGAATGCCTTTAAATATAAAAAAATAGCAACACAACATATGAAAATGTGTTAGGTTACTTTATAATGACTCATACAAAAGATTGGGAAAGTTTAAATTTGAATATGAATTTAGACGTTCAAAATTTAAATACGAGTCTTATACTTTTTAGGATTGATTCTTATCAATCTTAGATTATTTGAAAATGTAATATATAAAAATAAGACAATGATTTCAAAGTAGGAAACAAATATAAAAAATCAATTAAAAATAAATAAATATGAATATAAATCAAAATGTAAATCAATTTTTTTTATGCCTATCACATTAAAATATCTTCATCAAAACATACCCAAAATTGAATAAAAAATTAAATTAATATTCTAATTTCACCTTTACACTTATATTTTATTTAGAAAAAAAAAAGAGCACATACACTTGCGTGTAAGCTCTAGAAGATCATGTGGGATCTTTGTTGTGTAGAATTTATTACATTAAAATATTATTACTACTTACTTAACAAACATTGATTAATTTAGTAAAAACAAAGATTCCACTTGGAAAGTGTTAGCGTATGGTCTAAAATACTGATTTTCTAAACCTAACTCAAATTTATTAAAACCAAGTTGAGGAAAGAGCACGTGGAAGAGAGAGAAAAAGGAGACACAAATAATGAGTATAATAATAGAAAATTAAAACCAAACTAACTATCACAAACACATGTGAATGTAGAATTAGGTTAATGTATTAAGTAGGTTTAATGGTTGCATCACATGAACTTTTTTGGCAGGTTTCTAATCAAGAACATGGTTTTGTATTATAATAGTTCTTTACCACAAAACCATGAGCTTAGGTTGTATTCTATCATTGAATGTTTGTTAACATGATGCATATGTTAATTTAAAAATTATATTGGATTAAGTTTTAATAAGAAATAATTATAATAAATTATAGAAAGAATAATGAAAAGGTATATGGTAGAAAGAAGTTAAACTAGTTAAACATGGAGTAAGGAATAACAAATGTATTGATGGGTATACCTTTGTGTTATATATATATATATATATATATATATATATATATATATATATATATAATTTTGTAATTTTGTTTTATTTTGAAAAAAACGTTGTTTAAAGGTGTTATTGAATGGTTAATAGACACAACTATTTATAGTTTTGTCATGATAGTCAAGCGCACACATTTTTATTTTTTATCAAAGTCATTTTACAATGTTTAAGGTTCACCTTTAGATGTTAATAAATTTCACAAATTTTGTGGGTGTGTTAATTTAATAGAGTTTTGATGGTTCTATAAAAAAGAAGTGACTATGAAGGTAATAAAATTGACCAATATTGATGATTATTTCAAAAAATACTATCTTGTAAATATTAATTATAAGGACAATTTAGCATTCATGGCATCATGGGATGGTTAAATCATGGCATTGATGTTGTAGCCACCAAGGTTCAAACCACCATTGGTCCATTTTGATTATGGGCACCGATTCATTGTTGATCCATTGTGCTCTTATGTTTGAAACTTCATGTTGAAGTTGTTGGTGTTCATGCTAGTGACTTTGTGCTCCAAACCCCCACTGGGCTTGTGTGCTTGTGGACTTTGTGCCCTTGCTAGGCTATTGGCCTTGCAAGTTTGGAATATGTGCATTAATGTTGTGTGTTCATGATAGGGATGAGGCCCCCCATTTGTGGTCTCACTTGGCTAAGGCTTGGCTAAAAATTCCCATTTTAGTGATTACAATTTTTTTAAGGACAAGTTCATAATTTTATTTTAAGGTATGTATATTTTGAATAACACTACAATTGTTTCAAAACAATGTATACATTGCATTAAAAAAATCCCTAAAAAATATGCATCATTAGAAATTAAAACAAATTCTAGACTTGTCTATTTTTTGTGCCATATGCATTGTTAGATGCATCATCACTTGTTGAACACAATTGAATATTTAATACTTGTTTATTATCACAATCCACTCATATACAATTTTAATGACCCACATATAATATAAATAGTGATCCCATACCTACAGAGAAGGAAATTGTGTTGTTGATGCTACGGCTAACATGGGAGCTGCTCTGGAATCCATGAGATGTTGGAGGGACAACTTAGGTCTCTCGGAAAATGTTAGAGGTATACTTCTTGAAGAACAATATAATGTCATTCAAAATGTGGAGGATTTGTAATAAAATCAAAATGTTTGAATATATACCCTTATATATTTTAGGTAAAAACTCCCTACCCAAAGTGGTTCCCTACGGACCTTGTGACTATTGGAACATTGATACAAATATGAGGACTTTGAGGGTTTGGAATAAAGATGAGAGTATGACCAAGTCGGTCTCGAAGACAATTGATAACCCCCTTGAGCATAATTTCCTCTTGGTTTTTTATATTAATTTGTATGTTATTTTGACGATGGGATTTGACGATGGGATTAAGTTGGAATGATAAAAAAAAGTCGAAGCCAAAGTCACAAGTTAGATAATCATGGTTAGAAACTCAAAAATTGAATGTTTTCCCATGATACGGATTTTTTCATACAAGATGGTTTATACTAATTCAAAAACGTGCTCCAACTCTCTTAAGCAAAGGATTTGGACCATTGGTGCGAGGGAGTTTATAAATTGGCCTCAAAATTATGTTAAAAGGACAAATATAACAAATATATTGACATATCGACTTTACCCAAGGATTCCTCCTATCTCATGCATGATTTTCTATTTAATGCTCCATACTTCACCTTTTTTGGCAATCTTGAAGTCTATTTATAGAAAAATCCACCTCACTTTGTAATGAAATAACTTACACAATAGAAGAATATGATATTAAATATGCTGCACATACTTGATAATAACTGAGAATAACAAGCCACTTCGTTGGGGAAAACCTCCAAATATCTCCAAGGAGAACACGATTCACAATATGATGATGAAATAAGACTCACAACCACCTATATATACCTATTTATGCCTAGGATATCACCCAAGTTGATTTAGATAACCCTATGTAAGCTCTAGGCCGATCTAATCAACTAAATAATAATATAATAATGATAATATGACTTAATTAGGAGTTAAGATAGCCACAAGTTGACTATTCATAACCCGATGTACTCTAATATTAAGGGCGTAGCATGCCCCCCTCTTCAGATAATCATTTTCCTCAATGCTAGGAAATTTTGCATGCTTTTGAATGACTCCTCGTCCTCCCATGTGGCATCTTCAATTGGTAACTTTTTCCATTGGATTAGATACTAAGTGAGTGTTCGGGTCAACTTCCTTGTGCATTTCTGAAGAATACATTCTAGCTCCAATATGATCTTCCTTCTTCATCAAGCTTCGATAATATTGTCTAAGTAGGTTCTTCCCAATTACCTTCTTCAAACAAGAAACATGAAAAACTTGATGTATCTTTATTTTTTATGGAAATTCAAGCATGTAGGCAACACTACCTATCTTCTACATGATTTGATATGGGCCATAATATTTTGGAGACAACTTGTTATTCTTGGACTGTTGCTTCAATGACATTTGCTTGTAAGGTTGAAATCTCAAGAAAACCCAATCCCCAACATAAAAACTTCTTTCACGACGGTGTTGGTCTGCCTGCTGCTTCATTCAATTCTATGTTATGGATAGATTCTCTTTAAGTCCTAAAAGTACTTGTTATTGATGAATCGGGTGGTCCTCCACAACATGAACTCTTGGTGACACTATTACCTTATTTTGCTTCCAGCTAAATCAGGTAACTTATTATTGTGTTTGCATTTAAACATTAAAAGATACATCATTTTTTGCTAAATTTCATTCATGTGCATAAAGGAGATTGTCAATCAGATTGCATTATTCTAGTTTTGCAATTGCATAAAATAAGAAAGAGAACCAACATGTATTTCAAATGTAATCTTTATTGATGATCATAAGTGTATAATATCCTCACAAGTTGAGGGACTAACTATTCTAATGCTTATGAAGAAAAGACTATACGCTTATAGATAAAAAGAAAAGAAATGCACATAAAATGAAAAGGGACCCGTCATTGCCTAGAATGACGAATCCTGTTGGCCTTGTCCTGCATCATCTTGGTCTTCCCCACTTGTCCTACTTTCATTTGACACTCTCCTCATTCCTCCTAGGTTTCCTGCATCTGAAAAAAGAGTGTTGTTAGAGCAATGAAAGGTCACTAATCAAAATATGTGCAAAACATCCATAAACATGTAATATGATGTCCATAAGCATTAAAATAAACAGCATACCATAAGTGTCTAGAAAAACAAAAAAAAAGAGTAATCAAACACACCTATGATATGCTTTGTTTATCTAACTTTTTTGTTCCTTGTGCAGATATAAGACAAATCCTTGTTACTGTTGTTTCAGCTAATTACAACATGTGGGGTAAAATGTGGCTCCCACAAGGGTTGAGCTCAACATGTTGCCCTCTTGTGTTTTAGGAGGGATAGGAAATTGAGCAACTTGATCAAATCAATGATAAACATATTCTTGATGCATTAAATCAATATCGAATCACACAAGTTGATCAACTTTCATTATCAGATTCAAAAGATGAAACAAACAATATGAACTATCAAGAAGTTACTTTTCATCCTTTCACAATGAATCAATCAATAGGCTGCCATCATGCCAAAAAGGGTAGTACTTTGCTGATATGTCTTTCAATCTTCTTAAGTGGATCCAAGATCCATTTTATTAAAGCAAATGATTTCTACGAGCACTGAATTATAGATGCATCAAGTTCAATTATGCATCCATCAATAAATAATGGAGGAGCTATCAAGTCCTATCTAGAACCATCATGAGTCATATGGAGCAACATGCATGCTACAGGACAGCAACAATGCATTTGGTAGGAATCAGTATTCATCTACAGCCATGTTGATCATGATGCACATGGGAAAGATAGATCACTGTCAAGTTACAGTGACAGAGGGTTTCAAGAGCAATAATCAAAGGGTCTCTTTGTAATGGTTGATGTATGCACACAGTCTTAGCAGAATATGGAGTAAAGAATCACCTATCATGCTCACAGTCAGCATGACTATGAATAAGACAAAGAAGTCAATCATCTTTAGGGTTGTTACAGTGTTTTCAAGTGATCACATGGAGTCATGATCAAAGGGACAGCAAGAAATTGTCAAGGATAAATCATGAAGGTTGGAGTAACCTAGGAATAATCAATTGTCTTAAATGCATTTAAGAGACAAGTGTTATGCATCATGAGTAGTACTAAGCTATAGCAAAGTAAGAGAGCAACATTTGCAAGAGATGGAAGAGTTATGTGATAGTAAGTAAAAATAATGCATAATGGTAAATGACCAAATTGTTGTGCATTTTTCTCTTTGAAATTATAAGAACAAGTGCAGTCATCATAGTAATTGCAGATGAATAAGGACAACAAGACACCATTTGTGGTGAATTTAGATAGCCACCTTATGAATAATAGGCATTAACCTTCCCTGGTGTTGGCATTTTCAAACATGATCTTAGGAAAACAAGTGGTGTTATGGCATCCTTGTGGGCCATATCACAAGGATATGGTGGTTGGCATCTAGTAAAAGAAATGCATGAGGAAAAGTGAACAAGGGTTTTGAGTGAAAGGAGTATTCATGAAGAAATGGAGAAGATGCATAGAGTCTTTAAATTATACCCACTATGCAATGACATCGAACCATTTTTTTTGCAAACCTTTTCTCTTCACAGAGCCACATTTTCTTGTGTAGCAGTTGGCTAAGATAGCTCTAGTTTTAATTGATCACTCTCTCATGAAATTTCATTCATAACATAATCTTGCACGGATAATATTAAAACAAAGGTGATTATGACAATGTTGGCTACTATTCCATGGCATCGAAAGCAAATCAAGGACACCCAAATACATTGATGAAAGACCATCCAGTTATCACCTAATGAATGGAAAAAAGTTAGCTTTTCAATGCAAAAGGAAATGTGGTATATTTCATATTCCTAGGAGCTCCTACTTATATGAGGATATTAGGGAGGTTCCCTATGCTTCTAACCAGGAAGGAGAACAGTCACATGAATCTGAGTGGAGTGATATATGTAAGCATCAAGCAAGATATGCCCAAGCAAATAATTCCAGGGCATTGAAGAGAATAGAAAAGGAGCTCAATTAGAAAAGCTATGGACTTCCCACTTATTCAGTCTCTAAAAAATGTCAGGAGTCTTCAACAGAGACTCTAAAACATAAAACCAATGTTGAATTCATCAACAAAACCATCATTGCAGCTTCTCATTCTAATTCGTTAACATGGAGAGCACAAGAACCAATAGAGATAGAAAATAAATATGAAACATCAAAGCGAGAACTTGACCAGCTAAAGCAAAAAAATTAGGATTTTATTAGACAGTTTGATCCTACAGAGTCACAATGTGGCACTAAGAGATAAAATTCAACACAAGTTTTTTCAGTTTTGATGAATGAAAAGGACACGTCGTTGTCATCAACTCATTATATTAAATCAAACTCTTTTTTTAAGGCTATACATGCACAATCTATTTCATCTAAACATGAGATGACACATATTTATTTTCCCATTGAAAACAAGAGGGATCAGTTGAGTGCATATGAGTTGAAGCATTCAGACCCAAGGCATGAAACTACAATGGGAATAACTATACAAAACCTATTGTTCAAAGCACATGCAAACCTTGAATCATGTTCTTCAAATGTTTCAAAAGAAAATAAAGATAGCCAGTAGATGGAGCTAGGACTTCTGTAATCATAATTTAGTATTATGGATCAAAGCAAGTCTTAAAAAATACATGCTACAAATAATGAGTCAAAGAGATGTGATTATTCCAAAGAGGGATTCTATGTATCTAGATTTGCAAATGAAATTGCAGGAACCAATTTATCATCTACAGCAAAATATGAAAAGCAAACTATGCCAGAAACAAAATTTGAGGAGTAGAAGAAATATAAAGGACAAGCACTATGATTTAAGGTGATTGTTTTCAAGAAACAATGCATAGATTTCCATCAAAGAAATACAATACAATCATGACAGTCATAATGAGCAGAGAGGTTGAATAGAGAAAATACAAATGAAAGTATGACAATCAATGCAATAGCACAGTCATCCATAGTGTAGTAAAGATATAGATGCAAGCACAATCATAAGAACAAAGTAAGTGTTTCAGGGAAGCATTCTTTCTATGAATAGTTCATTGAGATAGCTCTTCTTTCAACTATACTCACTCTCATGAATCTCATTCATGTTATAATCTTGCTCGATCTTATCATGGTAAAGGTGATTATGGAAATGTTGGCTGCTACTATTTGGCATCACAATGAAAATAAAGTTTCCCATGATGAAATACAAAAGAATGAAACAAAAAATAAATTCTCAAAATATGCATTTGAGAAACATAGCCACGGCCATTCTTCTACATGAAAAGCTTGAAATGCATAGAGGATTTCAAAATTTCTACAAAAAGTTTCATGAAATAAACATAAAGCAACAAGAGTATTCATCATCTTTGCTCACTAAGGGGTTCGAATAGAGCACATTCTATAGAAATTTGGAAAAGAAATGCAAGATCACAGTGAGAAGAGCTTACCCTTTATTTTGTGTGAGGGAATATAATCAAACCCCACAGTACTGAGAGCATCAGAGGTCTTCCATGGCGGCCCCAATGAAAGAAGGAAATAACAAGAGAAAATACAAAGAAATATATTAGAGAAGTATGCCATAGCCGCAGCCAAGAAGCCTCGAAACCCTTTGAAAACAGAGTAAAAATGCTACTGAATGTTCAAGAAATGACTTAGCACCATGTTGTTGGTATGTGGCGACTGATCATGCTATACTATATAGCCCATGGTATACTATACATCCCGGCCCCCTGATCTTGCCGGGGTCCAGGGCCGGGCCTGGCCCCGGGCGAGGGTTCGGGGGTGGCAGCCCTCGAAAAGTGGGGGTTCGGGGGCGGCAGCCCCCAAGAAAAATTTTCTTCCTATTTTTCGCGTGATCACCGAAAAAGGGAAAAATCAATGAAAAAAGGAAAAATCCGATTTTGTAGAACCCTAAAATCTGGAAGCTTCTAAGCTTGGTAAAAAGGGGTTCGGATGGGTATTTCAGTATGAGGAAAAATGCGATTATTCGCAAGATTGTAATAGGTTTTTCACTGGATAATAAAAGTATTGGATGGTTGCGGTTTGGTGGATGTAACCCGGATTGGGTGAACCACGCTAAATCTTTGTGTTATGATTTATTCTGTGTATGTTTTAGTTTCTCTATTTTATTATATAAATCTGCATTTAATTGTTAGATCTGCCATCTCTAACCCTAACACATGTTACATAGGGATTTCGACCCCAAGCATGGGGAATCAAATGAAAAAATGCAGTAAAAGCTCCTAGTAAAACCTCTGTGGAGGCTCGAGTCAAAACCCCATGGCAGTAGAGCAAACCTCCAAAAGTTGCAAAATGAAAATGAAGTGTTTTTTCCTTCATTTGCATGGTTTTGGTTTAGGGTTTGAAACCCTAGTAAAGTCGACCACCAAAGGTATTTTTACCTTTGTTTTAAAAAATTGCAAACACATTTTAATGTTTGTCATGGGCCAAGAAGTAAAGTCTTATGCCTTAGTTTTTTTTTTTGCCTTGTGTTGCCATTTTGGAAATGAGGTCCTATGCCTTAGTATTTTTCAGGACTTCATCATACGTGCTCTGGTGAATTCTCTTTGTCTCTTTGAAAGTTGCAAGTCTTTCAAGACTTAAGACTTTTTTTCCAGCCTCCCATCACTTTGTGTGTAAGTCTTTCAAGACTTATGTTATTGCATTATCTCCCATTGAGACCATGCTTTGTTTTCTATTTTGCAAATGTGTGGCATTTTAATTAAGTGGTATTTTATAAATCACTTAATTATGAATCTTATTTTAAAATGCAAGATAATGGTGAGTTAACTTTGATGCATTTAGGGGTGGTTGAGATAAGTGTTGCTATTTTATATTTAGGGGTGGTTGAGATAAGTGTTGCTATTTTGCATTTATTCTGGAATGTAAAACATTTTGATTAAGTGATGTTATTATAAGTCACTTAGTCAAAATGTTATGTTAAATGCAAAATAGGATGAAGGCTTTTGCAAACACAATTAAAACATGGGTCAAAGCTCTTGGAGACATAATGTTGACTGGCAGACATGTGGGATTAGTGTGTGGGTCATCTTTGATTGTTTTTGGAGAGAATAGGACCATTTTGGCAGCATTTTTGTCATGATTTTGGTATGGTTGGGTCAAAGCTTGAATTTTCTACATTTTGGAGGCTTTTTGGAGGAGTTTTAGAAGGTTTTTTTTGGCATTTGTGCTGCATCCGACTAGGGTTTCTAGGACTTGTGTGAGCAATTTTTTCAAAAATTGCTTAAGTATCTTCAAGTTGAAGTTTTTAGGGAGTTCTTTCTTTCTTTCTGTAGGGCATTGTAGCTTACTCTGGAGCTTTTTCAAGCAGAGGACTGCATTGTGACTCAGTATCAGAGATATACAGAAGTACGTAACACCATTTTTATTAATGAAATTCAGTGTTTTACCTTCTTAGAAGCTACTTCATTGCGTACAGTGTGGTGATTGATGAATGTTCTTGTGAGTTTTGGTAACTCCTTCATGTTTGTCTCACTTTAGCACCTTTAGGTAGAATGAACATATATTTTTGCAGGTTGTAAGATGTGTGGTGGTTCAAGTAGTCTTTTTAGTTGTGAAATATTTCCTTTCCTTCAGAAATGTTAAGAGAACCAAGCCTCCTTACAAAATACTTATGCATTGATATGTTAAAATATTTGAGTTGTGTTAAGTTAAGTTGAGCTTTTGATGACATTGTGTGTTAAAGCAGCTATATACATCTGAGAAATCAAATTAGGTGCATCACCATAGGGGTTTAGTTTTATTTTCATGTTTCTTTCTCCCCTTTTCCTGGCAAGCAGTAGTTTAGGTGACACCAAAAAGGTAGCCAACCCATAATCTGGAGGTCTACTTTCACAATAGGATACCCACATCCTGAAAGCAGTCCCATGTTACTCCAAATTTGCTAAGTTCTTTCACAACTCGGCAAAGGGGTGCAGATTTATATCTCTATCAAACACCTTTAATGATGATGTGATGGAAGGAGGATGATATCCATACAATGCCATAAATGGAGACATTTTTTATGAACTATGGAAGGAGGTGTTATACCACCATTCTGCTAGTGGTAGCCAATATACCCATTGAAACTATTTATCTAAAGTGAAACAACATAGATATCCTTCCAAACACTTATTAATAGCCTCTATTTTCCCACCAAATTATGGATGGTATGAAGAACTTTGAGCCAATTGAGTACCCAAACATTTGAATAAATATGTCCAAAAGTTACTAGTAAAGATAGGATCACAATCACTAACAATAACCTTAGGTATACACCATGTGGCTTTTTAATATTCTCCAAAAATGATTTTTCCACTGTACTTGTTGTAAAAGGATGTGATAATGCAATTTAAAATGTGCATATTTAGTGAGGTGATCCACTATTGCCATGATGAAATTCTTACCATTAGATCTTAGAAGCCCTATGATGAAGTCCATGGAGACCTCTTCCCAACGTTGGCTAGGAATAACTAAGGGTTGCAAGAGACCAGGTGTCTTAATTTTCTCCCCTTTATTTCGTTGAAAAACCAAACATTCTGCCACGAATTTTTGAACATCCCCTTTTAGCCCTTCCCAAAAGAATTCTTTCTTGACTTGATGATATGTCTTCAAAAATATTGAATGACCACCCACTGGAGATGCATGTAGCTCTGTGAGAATCTTTTGTTTGAGAGAGGAATTATTGCAAAGATACAATTCTCTTTATACCACAAAGTATCTCCCTTTCAATAAAATTTATCTAAACTACTAGGATCACTTTGTAATTGTTGAATGAGATTACTAGTAGCCACATCATTTTTCCACTCTTCTTTAGCTTATTCTACCAAATCTTCTTATAATATTGAAAGGGAACACAATAAATCTTCATCCTTCTCATCCTTCCTTGATAGTGCATCTACCACAACATTTTCCTTCCCTTTCATATATACAATCTCAAAATCATATCCCAACATCTTAGTAACCCATTTTTGTTGTTCTTCAAAAGATAATCTTTGTTCCAAAAAATATTTTAGGTTATCATGATCTGTCTTAACCTTGAAGTGCCTACCATTAGATACGACCTCCATTGTCTTATTACATGAAGAATAACTAGCATTTCCTTCTCATAAATAGGTTTGAGTTGATTCTTACCCTTTAATTGACGACTCTCAAAAGCAATGGTATGATCATCATGCATGAGAACTGTGCCTATACCATTTCCTAAAGCATCACATTCCATAATAAAATCCTTTATGAAATTGGTAGTGGAAAGAACTAGAGTTATGCACATAACCTCCTTTAATATTTCAAATGTTGAATTAGTAGATTTATTCCAATGAAAAGAATCCTTCTTCAATAAATTTGTGAGGGGTGCTGATATACGACCATAATTCTTCACAAATATTCTATAGTATCCTGTCAATCCCAAGAAACCCCTCAATTTCTTAATGGTTTTGGGAATAGGCCATTCCATGATAGCCTTAATTTTGTTAGGATCCACCTTTACTCCATGTGAAACTATGTGTCTCAAGTACTCCACCTCATTAGACCAAAAGCACACTTGGATGGCTTAGCATAGAGTTGATGCTCTTTGAGAACTTTTAATACTTGATCTACATGTTGCAAGTATTCTTCCCATGTCTTCCTATAAATCAATATATCATCAAAAAAGCACTAATACAAACTTCCTCAAGAACATTTTAAATATGGAGTTCATCAAACTTTGAAATGTAGATGGAGCATTGGTAAGACCAAATGGCATAACCAAAAACTCATAATGACCCTCATGAGTCCCAAATCTTGTCTTACAAATATCTTCTTAATTCAAATTTGGTGATAACCAGATCTAAGATCCAACTTTGTAAAATACATAGCTCCATTCAATTAATCTAGCAAACCATCAATGAATAGAATAGGAAACTTATCTTTGATGGTGTACATGTTGAGCACTCTATATTCCAAATACATGCACCAAATTTCATCCTTCTTTCACACCATCACCACAGACGAAGAGTAAGCACTTTGGCTATGTTTGATAATTCCTACCTCTAATATCTCCTCAACAATCTTTTCTATCTCACTTTTTTGTATATGTGGGTACCGATAAGGCCTAATGTTGGGAGGTTGGATCCTTGGAACTAGTTGTATGGCATGATCATGATCCCTCTTAGGAGGAATCCTTTAGGCATATCCCCATAAACCACTAAGTGATGCTCAATTATTGCTTGTAAATTTGGATGGGTGGGAGCATTAGATTGAGATACTTCTAATGAACATAATTGGGCCACAAATCCATCAGCTCTTTTCATAAGAAACTTCTGTATTTGATGAGAGCTAACCATTTGTAGGTACTTTGCCTTCAACCCTCTTAGCACTATTGTCTTTCCTTTTGATTGGAATCTCATGAACAATTCTTGGAAGTTCATCTCAATTGTTCCCAAAGTAGTAAGCCATTGTACTCACAATATATGTTGCACCCATGGAGATAGCATACATTGGGCTATCAAGGTGATAATCTCCCATGGATAATTTAATGTTATGGCACTTTCTAGAACAACTGACAATATGACCATTTGCAATCAAGACCTAAAATTTTAGAGATAGATATATAAAATAATTTAGATGAGTATCCAACTTTTTTTGATGAAATTATGAGTACTACCCAAGTTGATCAACACAGTTACTTTCTATTTCTTTAAGAACCCAACTACCCTGAGAGTTTTTGGGGCATTAAAACCATAGAGTGCATGACAAGAAATGATTGGTTGGGAATCATGTGATTCATCATCTAAATCCCTATCACCCTCTAATATTGGTTCCTCCTCTTCTTCCTCACTTGGTCCTTAAATATAAAATAATTTATTTTCACTACATCTATGCCCTCGACTATATTTGTTGTCACAATTGAAACATAACCCTTTTTCTCTCTTCTCCTCAATTTGTTGTGGATTCAACCTAATAGGTTGTAGTAGTGAATGTGTAGGAGATCTCCTTTCACTGAAATTTATATTCCCTTGTCTCCTACTAGCCAAAAAATTCTCCACTTGTCTTGCCATTACTATTGCTTGCGATAAGGATTATGGTTGGAACAATCATACTTCATATTTTATGTGATCCTTTAAACCACCTAGAAATAGTTCCTTCATATTTTCTTCTGCCACATTCTCTAGTCTTAGAGAAATGGTTTGAAATTACTGAATATAATCCTTGGCCATGCATGTTTTCTTTAATTTAGTGAGTTGGCAGAAGTAGCTATCCATAAAGTTATCTCCATAATGGGTAGCAAGTTCCTCTTGAAAAATTGACCATGTGAACACACGACCCCTTTTTTCTCTTCTCATCACATAGCCAATGATACCAAATAAATTGATTTGGTTCTAGTGATGTCATAGCCACCTTTTTTTAACTAGGAACATGATGAATATCAAAGAACTGCTCAATTTGGCATAGCCAATTGGTTGGATCCTTACCATCAAACTTTCTCATTTCCAAATTAGGTATGAATTGCCTTGGCATATGATTATTAAAGGAAGGATCCTTCTTGAAATCAAATTCAAGTCCAAGGAGTTCATGTGGACAACAAAAGCATTATCTTCCACCTTATGAGGTGAATCTTCACCCTTACACCTCATACCTTGAATAAGTGATTTTAATTCACCCATTTCTTCTATAATCTTCTTCTCTAATGATGAAATATCACCCTTGACTTTATTTATTTCATCCTTAGGGTTAAAATCTTCAGTTTCTACCCCCTATTCTTTGAAGATTTCCCTAGTGTGGTAGCATTCATTTTGCCTCTTGTTGTAGGCCCTGTCATGATGGTAGAAAATAATTTTGTAATAAATCACACAAATAAATTCAAAATAATTTTAAATTTTCATTGTGACTTACCAAGGCCTAGGTCGCACTCCAATAGAAAAATATATTGAATAATTTGTGATTTGCAGTGTTGAGAGTGAATTTTTTGAAAACCCTAATTTCCAAATAAATCAATTATTTATGTTTTAATTACTCTAAAAATTGGATTGTAGCCTCCTCTAAGATTTCTAAAATAATCCACAAAAATAAAGGAACCAATTCGTCAATATGTGGGAGATATGTTATTTTTCAAATAAATTGGGTAGAAACCCTAATCCTACAATGACTTGCTCAATTATACTCTAATTCTTCTAAAATATAGACTGTAGCTTCTTGAAAATGTCCTTCAAAAACCCTTTAAAATTTAGACAAAAACTCACCAAAATTGGGGAGATTTAGGTTTCACAAAATGACCTCCAAAATTGAAAAAATACCTTGTCATAACGGTGCCAAGAACCTAACTTTGATACCACTTGTAACGAAATAAATTGCATAATAGAAGAATATGATATTAAATATGCTGCAAATACTTGATAATAACTAAGAATAACAAGCCACTTTGAGGGGACAAACCTCCAAATATCTCCAAGGAGAAAAAATTCAGAATATGATGATGAAATAAGACTCACAACCACCTATATATACCTATTTATGCCTAGGATATCACCTAGGCCGACTTAGATAAACCTATATAATCCATAGCTAACTTAATCAACTAAATAAAAATATAATGATGATAATATGACTAAATTAGGAGTTAAGATATCCACAAGCCAACCATTCATAACCAGATGTACTCTAATATTAAGGGTGTAGCACACTTCCAAAAGACACTTCTACCTCTCTTGTCTAAAGCTTTGTAGTGGAAATCTTCTTCAATGTCACCAACCTTATTTTATACATACCATGGGTGGATAACGTGTGAGAATGGAGCCAGACTCCTATGAGTGATTTTGCAATTATGCTCTACTCTAGCATATATGTGTGGAAGGTGGCTTAGTGTGGCTTATGGAGTGTTTGAGTGGTCATAAAAAAAACCTTTCCATCTAGTTTACCAACGTCTAGAATAGAAGGCATGTCAAAATGGGAGGGATTTATTTTGAATTCAATGAAGAGGTTATAATGCAAGCCACAGGATTATCATCCAATTGGTAGAAGTTGAAAACATAGGAAGGTGCAATATTTGGAGAATATGCATGTGTTCGTCAAAGAGGAAGAAACTCCTATTAAATTGCATGTGGTCTATGACCGTGACAAACTCCCCAACCCATGGGACAAGGTATTCTTCATTTTGATAAAATATATCATGCTTGAGGGTCATTTTAAATGTTACTATTTATATCACCTCCCTCTATTAAACCATTTTAGAAACAGGGTGCTAATTAGCTTCCCCTTCTATCTACTATCCTCAATTGAGATTTCTATGAAGGAGGCCATTGATAGGACAACTATAAATCTAGATAAAAAGCCCATTCCACTCCACCAGGGGCTCATTCTTAGATTGTATCATTTCCATATTACTTTATGTCCTCCCAAGCCCATTAGAGCCTACCTGGTTGAAGAACCTTATATTGTTTCTTCTCCTTCTAGAAGCCCCCTGAACCCTTGTAATAAAGAAACTAACAAGCCTTGTTCAAAATTAAATTCTATTTTTCTTGCTAACCAAGCAACCCCTAGACCAAAATCAAAGCCCCCTAATTTGCAAACCAAGCCAACAAAACCCCATAAAACTCTAAGCCAATTTTTTATTTTATTTTTTGGGTTGTGTGAGCTTAAACACACCCCACCAAAAGTCATGGAAAAAGGCTTAACACAAATTTGAAAGACTTGCACCCAACAAAAAGAAAAATAAACCCACAACAAACTTCTTTGTGGAAGAGGCTACTTTCGATGAGGATGAAATTGAAGATAACAAAAAAGAATATGGACAAAGAAGAGAGTAAAAAAGAACCTAACTCAACTATTGATGTTGACTACACTAACCCTAGTGTTCGGAGATCCAATAGATTGGCTGATAAACATGCCCCTAGCATAACTGTGGATGAGATATCTAGTGATGAGTCTGAATAGGTTAAGGATGAAGATGATAGTAGTAAAATGATGATGTCGAGGAAGTTGAGGAGGATATTGATGGCCCGAGCTTGTTTCTAGAGTTTAATCCTATGCTTCAAGACTCGAAGGACTCCACCCCTACTAAAGTGCACAATGAAGATAAATGCCCTAATTGTGAGAAGATATCCTAGGATTTCAAGGCTCTATCAACTAGGGACTTAGAGAGGAAAATTAATGGCCTCTCCTTCTTTACCCTAAAATTCATTCATCACTATATTGTCACTCTTGGTTTCATCTTGTAGGAGGAGATAAAAAAGCACAAGAAGACTATTGAATCCAATACCAACTACCAGAAGCAAGATTTTTTTAAGTTCCTTATGGAGGACTGGGAAAATCTTCCTAAGTAGGATGTTCTTCTTTGTTGTTTGCTTTAATTTTCAAAAAATTACTCTATTGAGACTTTGCTATTAGTTTGTTGTCACTGGCTTGTTTATGGCCTTTGACCCTGGTTTCATATTGTTTAACTCTTTTCCCTTGGGACCTTGTGTGTATGGGTTCAACAACTTATAAATACTGCTTATTTTATCAAAAACGTTATTTTTTATATAAAATAGTTTTTATTTAACTTTTTAAAACACTTTTGATTAGATTTTTAAAATTAATTTTAAGGGAAGTTTAAAGATCAATTTAGGTTGTAACTTTTTAAATAAATTATTCATAACCACAAATATTAGTATATTATATATTCTATTCTAATACTTTTCTTTAATGTGAATAGATGATGAAAAAAATGTTAGTTCGAGACAACCTTGCATCAACTAATAGTATATTATGTATTCTATTCTAATACTTTTCTTTAGTGTCATACTTGTAAACTATGCACCACCACTACATATCCACCTCAGACCCTGCTTGTTGTGATTCCTTCAACCAAGAGTGGCAAGCAATAAGGGAAGCACATAAGGAGTTAGATTTAGGGACACTAACTCACAAGAAAACATACAAATTTTAATATATTTGTCCCTACCCCTTTGAAAGATCTATCACAATGGTGCCTTCCCCACACCTTTTGAAATTCCTAAATTTGAAAATTATAAGGGAAAAGGAGACCTACACAAATATGTCAAAGAATTCTATATGGCATGCCAAGAAATCACATATAGTGACTTATATCTAATGAGACTCTTACTTTATAGTTTGGAATGCCAAGCCTTGGATTGGTTTATTTGCCTCCCTTAAAGCTTTAATTATATCATTTGGGTTCCTATTGCTTTCGCAAGATCCCTATCCCCAATTAGATCTAGTTGTTATCCTTATTTTTTACCTTGTATTTTTTAAAACTTTTCATGCTCATTAAAACAATATATGTCATTGAATCCTTTCCCTAAATTTTATGTCAAATTTTTTGAGTTTCATATGAAAGCTTCTTCATTATTTTGTCTTAGTTAAGTGAAAAATGTTGATGTCCACATCCTTAAGTCTTGTTTGCAATTTTTTTCAAATATTTTATGATATCAAAGAGTAAAAGTTCAAATTTAAGTCGCACTTTAGGACAACTTAAGAACACAAATGAATTTAACCATTTCCAACTTGAAGTCAATTTTGATCAAACATCTAGTATAGATGGATTCATTTTAGCTAAATTATTTCCGAGCCACAACTTTTTCAACTAAAAGTGTCCACTAAATACATATGTAGCATAAATTTGAGATCAATTTACCAAAAATTGAAATTATTTAAAAATATTGATGTTCTCATAGCTCCTACTCACATAAATAGCATTTATAAAAATCTAAATACACCCTTTTCTAAATCTATAAATATAATTTTCAAAAATATATTTTTATATTTTAATTTGTGTTTATATTTTATAAAAAAAAATTTATAAAATTATGTCAATAACATTGAAATATAAGGCTGATTGTATTCTCAAGAAAAATACTAAATCTTATTAATATGTTTTTAGAAAATATGATGTACCATAGAGAGATTTCATGCCAAGATTTTTTTTTCCTGTTTTAGATAAATAGTTAAGACAAAAAGTTGCACCACATCAAAATAGTTGTGCTTTTACTATGTGTCACTTTTTCATAGTTATTTTATAAACATATATATCAAAATTAGAAGAAAATCAATTTATGGACTAAAGTTTCAAAGTATAAATAAAGAAAAAAAAATGTTTATAAAAAGTTGCATCCCACTCAACATCATTTTT
Source organism: Sequoia sempervirens (assembly GCA_007258455.2). NCBI lineage: Eukaryota > Viridiplantae > Streptophyta > Pinopsida > Cupressales > Cupressaceae > Sequoia > Sequoia sempervirens. Next base: position 41,699 of record VDFB02334945.1, on the reverse strand, counting down.
CAATATTATAGTGTGAATTTTATAAAAAATTAAATTTTTTTTAATTATTTAGAATAAAAACATAAAATACACTTTAAAAAATATATATTTCATTAATTTACATAATTCTAAAATATATGTTAGGGTAAACGCTTTTGACTGGAGTAATGAACCAGGTACAAGAAACCACAAGAAACAACCAAACCCGTGAGCACAATGGCCCAACAAAGACACAAGGCCTACGAGCACTTTGGCCCAGTGAGGGTTTAAACCCTGGTGGTTGTCACTACAACCAAGCAACTTGACCACCGAACCATGCCCTTATCGGCAAATGATTTAGAAAGCTAATAACAAATTTTTAAAAAGATTTTTCAAGCCTCCAACATGTTAATTCCAAAATATAATAATTTTTAACATAATCTTAATTGATGTGTAGTTGTGACTTTACAATTTTGACACATAATTGTAAGTTATCACATAATGCACAAACTTCTTGAAAAAGTTTGAAACGCATTAACTCATTCTCATTAATTTCACATAAATAAATAGAATTAAAAGACTTAAATATAATTTAGAATTTATCAAACAAAAAATTAAAATTTACATTTTTACACTTTACATGCTATCACAAGTTGATTCTTAAAGCAACTTCATTGTCAATTTCAATCATATAATAAATAAAAAATGGAATCTTAATATTTATTCACATCTGCATTGACATTAAAAAGATGTTCACATAAAATCATCAACAAACTTCAAAGATCAGTTGACACATTTACCAAGTTACAAATCAAAGGTGTACATTTATAATAGATAATTGATAACTTCAAAATTACCTTATTTCTATTTTCCACAAGCTTTAATGAAGGCATGCATTGAAAAAAGGTAAGAGTTAGATATGATTTTGATAAAGTGAAGTTGCAGACTCTCTTCACATGTTTGTACATGTGCACAGAGTCCACAATTCCACATGCAACGTTCGATGAAATGAAGAAGGGCAGGCTCAGCATTCAGGCAAGAAAGTTGCACTTTTGCATGACTACTCCATAATCCTACAAGCCATAAATAAGCTTCACATGTTCATTACGTAAAGTTAGTCTGGTTCAATATGGATTTAATGAAAAGGCTCTATAAACATCCAAGGAAATGTGTTTGGCAACCATTCTCCCATGCTTGCACATCAGAAGAGAGCTATGGAACAGATTGTGGATGCCTATGAAGGCATAATGGAAGGGAGTTTTCCTTGGTAGAGATTTATACAAAATGTGTGAGCTGATACAAGGTACATGAGTAGTTTTAATTGTTTAAACACCTTCAAGAGATGTGTTCATGATTGTAGGCACAAAATGGATTTGTTGAAAATGTTTTAGAAAGTTTAATCAAATTTAGTTAGTGGTCATAAAGTCATATTCCATGACCATTAAATGGAGCTAGGAGAAATAAAAAGGTATTGTATGAACTCCCCTATTACTATGATACAATAACTTTGAAAAAGAGGAAAGGAGCAATGACATTTAGAAAGCTCCTAGATCACCTCAATTTTGGTATTCAACATACAATGTCTCTTGAGGCCAAGATTAAGTAAAATCCTTTTGATATGATAATATAGCATTTGGAAAGATGCCCTATTAACCCTACACCTTTAATAGTTATTGCTCACTCCTACTCTACAATTCAAGCCACCACAACTTATTCCTCTATGGAAGATTTCTATACAAAAAGATATGATTATTAAAAAAAAAAGCTTCCCACAAACTAGGAGTAAATAGATGAAATAAGTTTTACAAAAAGAAGTGGTTTGATGATAATATTTAGACATAGTGAAGATTTCAAATTGAAACTAGGAAACTTATTTATAAACTAAGACAATAACTATATTTAATGCACTATCATTAAGTGCATAAACATATGTTAAGACCAAGAGTAATCTTCAATATCAAATGTGATCCACCTTCCCTTGTAAGAAGTGGTAAATGGAGATGCATAAAACTAAATATACTCTAATTAGACCTTAAAGTAAAAATTAGAAATTCTAATTTGTTGTAAACAAAAATATTATTAATTGCATATGCCTATTTCATAGAAACATAAGAGTTAGAAGATCATTGATATATAAAAAACTTCCACAAAATCCATAAAACTCTAAACTGTAAGGGATAATATCTAGTATTTTCCATCCATCTCATTTATAAAAAGTAAACTTTGAATACACATTTTTTTCAATTCCAACAAAAAGCATGAAAGAGATTTGTGTTGTCCTCATCAAATCTTCCTACCACTGGATAATCTTGTAGCCCACCTCATGATATTGATGACTCTCCTTGGAAGGATAATATGGACAAAACTTGTTCCATTCTGATAAGCATGTATTTACAACCTAACATGCTTTCTTGAGTTATGAGTTTAGGATGCTCACCCCATACTCAAAGATAGCATAGAGGAAGGATATTCTTGGAGGACTTTCTCCATATGAATAATAATCTTCCATGAAACATACAAAGCCTGCAGAAACTTCATTAAAGTTCTGTCCACATATTGGTAGAAACAGATGAAACAATCTCAATCTAATAAAACCCAAATCAAATCCATTTTGTCATAAGCATGGACCTTATATTAAGTTTCAAAATATCTCTTTCATTCTGAGATTTGGAGTATCATCTCAGGATAACATGGATGCACACTTTAATGGACTAACGTGGGTATTGGATCTCTTAGACTTTGTAGCTTGTTACTGCTATAGTTAATATACATTTTGGTGTATTCCTCCAAGTGGAGAAGAAGCTGTTGTAAATCCTCAGCGAAGCTCAAATGATATACCGTTTACCCAATGAAGATGACCATATAATTGTTATTTTGAAGGTAAAAAGTAACCATACTTAAACCTGCACATCACTTGAATGCAAGCCCATACAGATGATTGAGGATCTTTCTAATGTACTCATCCATTTGAAAAGATCAATACCTTTGTTTTTTTTTGAATCATATATGCCAAATGTATTGTTGTCATGGGTAAAAATGCATACAGCTGCTTTGTTTTGGAAATTTTGGGTTTTTGATTTAAAGTATGATTTGATTGATTTGAATTTTTTTAATTTAAATTTTTAATAATTACTAGAATTTAAGTCAATTTTTTTCAGATATTTTTCAGCTTTTAGATTAATTATTTTTATAAAGGTTTAGACTTGTAATCTATAAACTTTATTTTATGATGATTTTCGTATTGAAAATAAATAAATTTTATGTCTAGGATAAATATAAAAAGACATTATTCTTTATTTCATTATATCTATTTGTCTAGATATCATCAATTATTTTTCATCAATCAACTTTCTAAATTTAGTAATATTCAGACATCTCAACTATCACTATATAAGAATTCATATCTAGATTTAGTAATTTTTGCAATTATTTAGATTTAAATTCTTTGAAACCAATGTTGCATGGTAGTTCTTTTGCATTATCTTTTATATCACATTCCAAACTGCAAGTATCATATTCTAATTTCCTATACTAGATTACCTCTCATTTCTAAGGATAATACTTCTATTTATCATATATTTTCTACCAATATTTCTATCAACTCGTTGACTCAAGATTTTAGGGGCTTGTCACAGTGAGAAGATCCTGGCTTACCAAGCTTCTCGATGGTGTTTGAGAATAGATCACTTCTTTTACTATAGGCCCAAACATCTAATTGCATCTCTATTTGTACGTATAGATTGATCTCAATCAACAAGATTAGTTTTTCTATCCTAGATCTAATCTATGCATGAGATTCAAATCCACTATTTATAAATGTGATCTAAAACATATATGCACTTACAAATTCAACACATAAATATTATGAGAATGATCGATCCATGTTTCATCATTCTATTTCCAACACATTATCTAAGAATGGTTGAAATTCTAAATTATAATTTAAAAAATTAAATAAAATACTGAAGTAGTGGAGAATAATTTATTAACTACCAAACTATTTTAATTTTCTAATTTCTATCATATAATTTATCATAATTCTAAATTAAATTAATTATATTATATTACTTTTCATATTTATCATTATTTTATTTTTTTAATTGTAAATTGTAATATTATTACTAATTTCTAAACCTAATGTTGATAAATTTGAGAAAACAAACCTCATTCTTGTGAAAATAAATAAAAGGTTTATTTCTTTTTCAAATAGTTAGATTTAATTAATATAAAAATTAATGGAATTTAATTAATTTAATTAAGAGTTGTGATATTAATTTAGAAATATGAAATTTAAGAAGAGTAAAAGAATTTAATTTATTTTAATTGTTGGTAAGTAGTTGTTAATTATTTAAATAATAGCTTTCAAATTTTAGCTCAAAAATATTTGATCTTGGACACATGTTGGAAGTAAAATGATGAAACTTAAAATGGATCATTCTTAGAATTCATACAAGATCAATCTTGTCATTATAGTAGTTTGAAATTTTTTCTAATGGTTCTTTTGTTTTTGGCAAATCTAACCCTATGATTCTTAGAGCTTCTACGCCTACAACAATGATTTTGTTTGATTTCTATACCCGCAATAAGATGATTGTTTGGTGTTGGGTAATATTGTTGGATCTTGTAATAACAATTGGGAATCCTTAAGACCTCCCTAATTGCAAACAATCTCTATTGATTGATTCAATGATTTTGATAAAGTTATAAGACAACAAGCAACAAAAGAAAATGATAATGACATGATTATGGTGGTGATAAATTGAAACTTGAACAAAGTGTAAAAGGGTGACATAATGACCTAGTGCAAGAATGGATTTTAGAAATTTGTATAAAAATGTTAAGGCAATTATAATAGATAATCTAGAATAGTGTTATGTAGGGAATGAGTGATTTTGAGAGGCATGAACACTAGTAGTGAGTGATTTCAAATGATAACAATTTGAAAGTTTTCCAAGTGCAAAAGTCAATACGTAATACTCAACTAGAACTAAGTCAACTTAGGCCCAACATTATTTTGGATTTTGATAATATGGGTCAACACTACATGTGCAATTTTGAATTGGTTAAAGAAGGCATTTGTGGTTTTCAACCCAATAATGAAAATGATATTTTAAATTTTAAGAATTTGATTTGAAAAGGATTAGTTTTCTTATAATTAAGTAAATTTAGTGTCAATGATAATATCATGTCAATCAAAATTATATACTAAACAATATACTTCAAACATACACACATCTATAAAATTAATAAAAGTAAAAAATATATACACTTTTCATGTCTATATTACAAAGAAAGCCATGACACTAACTATTAAATATAATGACACAATTTATTAACCACAAAACTAAGATATTTGTTTATATACTTCCATTAAATATTCATAAACATGTTACCTATGATATGTTAAATTCAATGATTTTTTTATTGGTGAATATTCACCAATTGGATAATAGTTCAAGTCATAAGGCAACTTGAATCACAACATTTTTACAAAATTTTATTTTAGTCTTATTTAAATTGTTAGTGTTTATTTTATTAAAAAAATTAATTCAAAAAATTTCCACGATATTTAATACATGATTAGATCAAGTTTTCCTAAAACTTATAATTCATTGTAGAAATCTAAATTAATTTTTGAATAATATATCATAATCTTTAGCTACTTTAGGGTCATATCGTCAATATTTAGTTGTAACAATTTGATTTATAATATAATCTAACGGTCATAATTGTATTCCACGAGATAAAATGTACTCACGATTTGTAATGATCATGGGACCCAAATTTTATTTTGGATCATTTAGATCAATGATCCAAAATCAATTTCAAGTCCCATGAGCATTACAAATCACAAATACATTTTACCTCATGGAATACAATAAGCGTGTTAGATTGTATTTTAAATCACCCTTGAGCCCCTACTTTTCCATAAGAATCTATTTTTTTTAAATGGAAGGATTTACCATGATAATTAATGCATTTTATTATAATTTTTCCATATTCATCAAGATTTTCTACAAAGTTTTAGTACTGTAAAAAAAACCACCATTAAAATTAATATTTTCTCAAAAATAAAAAAAGTTCACCAATAGAAATTATATTTTTTTCTCAAGATTTTATATATATATATTTGGGTGTTTCTTAAAGTTATGGCTAGTTCAATTTGTCTTTCCTCTGTAACATTTAATAAGTCAAAAATTTAATTCTTTTCATTTTTAAACCTAACAATAATATATTTTTTCCCATAAACCCTAGATTCTTTAAAATTCACTTCATATTAAATTTTACAATATGAAATAATATAAACAACAGGATGGATTTTCTTTTCTTAAATAGAAAATTAGTTTGGATATTTTTGCACATAATTTAATTTACACAACATTTTCACTAATAAGAATAACATTTTCACTATTGAATTTACACATAATTTCTATAAATATACTAAAAGATGGATATGGGCTCATCCAAGGGCCCAACCAAATATTGATGATGTAAAATGTGGGCACCTAAGATCCATCAGACTCTTCTCTTATGTCCCATATATCCTCCATCTAATTATTGATGATGTGAAGTGTGGGCACCTAAGGTCCATTAGACTCTTCTCCTATGTCCCATATATCCTCCATCCAAATATTGATTATGTGAAGTGTGGGCACCTAAGATGATGTGAGGTGTGGACACCTAAGGTCCATTAGACTCTTCTCCTATGTCCCATATATCCTCCATCCAAATATTGATTATGTGAAGTGTGGACACCTAAGATCCATTAGACTCCTCTCCTATGTCTCATATATCCTCCATCCAAATATTGATGATGTGAAATGTGGACACTTAAGATCCATTAGACTCTTCTCATATGTCCCATATATCCTCCGTCCACTCATTTTGGAAGATAACAGAGTTAAGCTCCATCTCATCCATCTAATGCCTAGATTCTTAATTTGGATCGAGCCTTTAGTCATCTATACTAAAATTTTAAGCCTTTAATTGCCTTCAAAAACACAACAAAATCTTAGAATTCATGGGTATCGAGGAGGCGTGGAGTAGCTCTCTACATTTAATTAGTATTGTCAAAACAAGATGGAGACATGAGTTTGTCTTGGAACAAACTGATCCTGACCATGTATGTGCTGGAAGAAATTTGTCCCATAAAGAAAGATAGAGATGGATGTATTTGTCTAGGGTTTTCTAATCACTAATATCTTCAATCAAGAACAAACTTATCCTGAGTAAGACCAAAAAAAAAAAAAATTTAAAATGGAACAAACCACCCAGATTGGAGTTGTTATCCATTGGGTTGTGCGGTCGATCAGAGTCTTCTGTGTTTGACAAAGAGCTTTCTCTGGTTAAGAGAAAGCCTTGAGAGAGAGAGATGGATAGTATTTTCTACTTCTTTTAACTTTTTCATTCTATCTCCACGACTAATACTTACTGTAATAAAAATCACAACAGTATTCTATTGGTTTAAAAAAGAAACAAATTCGAACTTGTCTACCAGCTATTATGATTATTGATTATTCTAAAAATTTTGTGATATTGTGCATTTTTGTTTTGCCATAATCTTTTGATGTATTTTGGATTTGAAGAAAAGGTTTCGGGCAGAGTTGTAGAGTTTTACTGTCCTATCAATCATTTTGAATTTAGACTTCATTGCTTGGGTATGGACTCAAACTAATAGCATATTCTTCTGCTATTTGTACTTGTTATAAGAATCTTGTTGGTAAGTCCACGTTTCCCAAAGAGAACACTTCTTAATGACAATGATCTCTGTTACTCTAAAAAAAATGTTTGGATCAAAGTTCTAACAGCTAACATGGCTGGAGCATGATTTGTATAACCATGTTCTTATTCTCAGTGATAAATTACAGATACAAAAACATCACTAGGATACTCTCAAGTGTTAGAGGATGTACCAAAGGAATCATCCTTCTTGGACTGACTTAAATCCTTTATGTGACCTCTCTTACATAGTTTTAACACTTTACTTTAGGTTTACAAGGAGACTTGTCCTTCTTGGACTTCTTACCTTCACAACCTTTATTCGTACTCTCTTTATCTTTTAGCCTACCACTTACAACCAAGGAATCTCTAGAAGAATCATCCATGGGATTTGTCCTCATATCACTTATAAGACACCTAGATAATTTCTTCTAATTTTGGTAAAGTTAATTTACTGGCTAATTGTCATAATTATTTTTTGACATGAGTCAAGTGAAAAACAAAACAATAGCATGCACTTATCCTCTTCTTCTTGTTTGACTCATATTTACATTAATTAACATAGAATCAAATTGAAGGCATTGAGATGACCATTCACTAAATCTTATGTTTTCATCTTTAAGGAATATAACTTCTTTTTCAAGAAAAGTTTGTTTACAAGATCAATGGATTGGTGTAGGGTTCCTATCTTCTTCCACAACAAATATGTGGAAGGCTCTTTTAATGTATTCACTAACACATTATTTGAAATAAAAAGATGAATATATATTATTGCTTTCTTATCTAATTTATTACAATCCTAATTAGACACTCCTATAGGTTTCATTAAAGAAGATCTTGATATCCATTGATGTCCCTCTACTTGGAAGTCTTCTACCTTCAACTTATATAAATCAAAGTTTCTACCATTGAAATGTTCCATATCAAACTTTATAGTTCTTTCCATGAATACAACGACACATGTGCTTTGTATTCTCACAAGATCCTTCAAAGGCTCCATTGGAAACAATTATATACATATTATAACAAACATTTGATGTAAGGTTTTATAATTGCAATCCCTCAATGGTTTTAATAATAAACATATATTTCTATGACACCAAATGATGTGGCTTCACCCAAGAAATCATACTATAATACCAAATTTTTGAATGTATTCCCTAATTTTTTAATTTATTCCCTAATGTAGTCAGTTGATAGACTGGGATATTAGAAGACCTTAAGGTTATGCAATCAAATCTAGTTAAGTTTTTTATATCAGTTCATTTTAGAACACTAAGGAAACAACATGAAATAGTGTGCAAACATAAAATAAAAATGAGAAAAAATATTAATGTGGGAGACCTTTTTTCTTTAAATCCACTAGAAAAATATGACCACAATTACATTATTCAAAAAATAATGTGTCCAATACAATTAGTCTCTTTCATAAAGTATATCAATCTATAGGAAATAATGTAAACCTCCAAACAAGTTTATCATATTTTTAAGAAACAATACACCAACTAGGATCAACCATCATCAACCTATTTCATCCTTACAAGCAATTAAATAGTCATTCTTATTGAATATTGGTCATCTAATTATCTAGCTTCCATATAGAATATTAACAATCACACAATAATAGCATGATGTGAACATACTACATTTTATACCAAACATGGCTTCTCCACATGAAAATCATTATAAATGATTAGCAACTACTATTCACGTATGGTCAAAGATTGTTGACTATCTATACTTGAACCATGCACATATCTTCCTAGACTAGAACCAAAGACCCGACATGGTTTGTGATAATAGAGAGATACCCTTGATTGCTTCTTGCTACTTCCTATACCTTTAATTATCCCGTAGAACATCACCATTATCCTACCTATCAACACATGTATTCCAATAGTGATGCATGTGCTCCTACACTATTATACAAACTCTAGTAATAGAAAAATATGTAGTATATTGAGTTCTAAATTCTCCTCCAAGTCAAATATTGTTGCAATTGTTGCAACATTATACTTAGACAACCCTTCATGCTAAACCACAACATCTAAAACTTTCCACAAATTACCCAAGCTCATTGCAACTAATTGTGTAGTAGTTTACCAATCTATGATCAAACACTTCAACATAAGCTATAATAATTTTACCATATTCTCTCACTAGGAATCCTTCATAGGTCAATAACACCCCAAATTTCTAATAGACATGAGTGTTGAAGGTGTTGGTGTCTAGGTAGTATTGGGTACCTAGACTTTAGCAATAATTTGGAGATGAATTCCTAAGTATTTTTTCCAATTTTCATATATTTTTTATCAATAAAAATGTTTGAAAATATATTGAATGATAGTGCAATATTATCCCTAGGCATTTGAGCTATCATGGGCTAGAATTGTGGAACTAGTCATAATTTTATAAAATAATATATAATGCCACAAAGTGTTATGCAATTATACAATACCTATAGCCTTACACAATGATATGAAATATTGCACAATACATCACATCCTTACATAATGTTACACAATGACAAGCAATGTTAAAATTCTTAACACACTAATAGGTATTAAATAGTGTAACCCAATTTCATTATGGCATTACATGGAGTAACATGGATATATGCACTACTATAAACTTTTAAGCAACATTACACAATTCCTCGTAGGATTGTGTATTGTAAGGTAGTGTTGCAACAATTTAGAGTGTTATGCATGATATGTAATGTTTTTGATATAGGAAAAAACAGATTTTGAAGGGACCCGGAACCCTTTAACAAAAAAGAGCAAGGCTGCAAAAAAGACAGCAAGCAACCAACGAAAAAGACCAGCTCCAAAACAAGACCAATTAAGATTTACATTTAACATTTTTCTTGTGGGAGCGGAGAGTCATGTCGAAGGATGACCGAGAGGTTTTGTCTTTTTTTCCCTTAACTATGATCCAGCCATCTTCCACAAGCATTGCCTTACCATGCCACGCCAACTTGCTACTTTCATGAAGATGAAAGCCAGTAGCCAAAGTATTAGGGGTTACATCTTGATTCCTTTGCATAGATAAAGACATTTTTGAAGAGCCACCAGATAGGGAAGCCGACGCACGTTCCCCAGAAATGGCAGCCGATGAATCAATAGCGGTTGCCTTAGCGACCCCGCCATTTGAGACGACCGAAGGGGGTGTCCCAAGACCTAGAGATTCAGAAGCAGCCACCTCACAAACTTTAGGGGTATCAACAAGATGTTCAGTTTTAGCAACCCCACCAAAAAAGACATCCGAAGGGGATATCTCTCAAACTTGTGATTCTGAGGCAAGCACCTCATAAAAGCTCCTATGTTGATCAGCATTCTTCTCAACCGTATAATGTTGTTGAGAGGCACCTTTCCACCACGAAGTTGAAGCATTTTCTTGAAACCACATTGTGCAGTAGCGTGACCTGTTTTAAAACATCTTCTACAACGGAAGGGAATCCCTTCATAGTCCAAGGATTGTTTCCAAGAACCCTTTGAAGTTTTAATTAAAATTTCAGCAGGGAGCCCTTTTGAAACATCCATTTCAACCAAAATTCAAGCAAAGGTGGAAGCATGATATGTAATGTTACATAGTGATGGAGAGTATTACAAAATAATGGGAAGTTTTTGCAATGACGTGTAGTTGGAGTATGTTTGAATGTTAAACCCAAAAAAAAATTCAATAAATAAAGAAAATTAGAGGGAAAATTAATTCCCAACTTGGTGAATCACTTAAACATGGTTATACATATTAATCACACAATAGGCATACATGTAAATAATCACACGATATGCATTATAAAATGAAGTGTACAAATAAACAATTAAGTATAATTAGGATATACCTAGACTATCCAGGAATTCAAGATTTAAGTTTACAAGCATCATGTCTTAATTCTTCACATTTTTTTAAGATTGTATTCAATAAAGTATTCATTCATTTGAGTCTCCTAAAATATATGATTGTAGATACTACAGGAAAATATGTCACATATGGATCAACTGAGTTCAAATTTATAACGTGAAAAATAAATGAAATGAATTTGTTATATATTGTTCAAACCAAATAAAAAATTATTGTTTGTCCTAAAGCCTATACTTTTCTTATGCAAATTCTAACTATAAATGATGGTTTGTAATTGATTATGCATATTTTTGATAAAGTAGGAATGACTATGAGTAAATTAGGTCTTCTTTTTTAAATATAGGGTGATTCAACTAAACTACATACTTTTATCTTAAAATAAGTGTAGTTACACCACAATTTTCTTAAATTATCTATAATTATAAAATTGATATTATTAATTATGAAAAAAATTCATGTAAAATAGTAGATGATAAAAAAAAAAAACAATAAACAATGGTCACAATGGGAGTGATCAATCCATAAATTTCGAAAAATAAAATACTTGGGGATTAGATCCAAATTTAAATTAAATTGAACATATCACAATGATTAGGCCCAAACTAGCTTAAGTATCATTGCAATGAAAATCTTACTAAGCAACTTAAATAGCTATTGTGGGGTGAGTTAATGTAATGGATAGGAAAAATCATCAAATTTGGATGAAAACCTTGATTATGAAACATAAAACTCATAATTTCAGGGGCCAAAATACAAAAATTGACCTATTAGCTACATAATACCACTAAAAATTTAACCGCGAGCACTAGCCCAATTAGTTAAATATTTTAAGAAGGCAAGTGTCAAGGAGAGAAAAAAAGTTCTTCCATTATTACAATTAAAGTGTGTGCTAAACTATTTCATAAATTGGTGTTCATTTTTTCTTTCATTTTTTCTTGTGCGAATAGATCACAATGAAAGGATTTCAAATCACAAATTTATATTTTTGATACTAATTACATTATAGTTTTTTCTTATGATGTATCTCTTAACATTTTTATCATTGCTAAGTATAAAAGGATTTCATGGGAATTTTAATAGGAGCTTTTTTTTTTAAGAATTTGACTCATGTTTGTTCTAAGCTATCTCAAGATGGCCTCTATGAGCATTTATTTATGTTAATGACATTTCACTTCTTCATGTGTTGGTAATAGTTAGAAGTCAAGGGGATCCATTTACCACATGTAAGCACCCCTAAGAATTTGTTAGCAGGGTAATCGTGAATGCTCACGACTTAGGAATTTTCACCCTCAAATCTTTTATCAATTTGAAAAACTTTTGGAACATGAAATGTCTTATCTAGCTCACCCTTATCTTACAATTTTAATCAATCTTAGATTAACCCAAGGACAGCCTAATCATGTATGCATGTGTTAATTATTAAAGAATATAATTAAAATTTATTTATTTTTTTAAATTTCATTAAATGTGTACTTTAATTCATCTCAAGATAACCGCCATGACTAATCATTTGCACTAGCTTAACATTTATTTATTTTTCTGTTAATAATAATTACAAGACAAAAGGACTCACTTCACACACAAGCATTTCTAAGAATTTATTAGTATTAGAGAGGAATTATAAATATATATATCAAAGCCTCTTTCCAATATTGATTTTTTTAATATCATTTTAAATAGAGTTTCATTTTTGTAGAGGGGAATGGTAAATGTTGATTGCTATAAGAATTTGTATCTCTAACCTCCTCCATTGAAATTTTTTGAATGCATATAATAATCTATAATTCACTTTTATTTTAGAAATCAAACCAATGTCAAATTAACTCAACCATATATATATTATTAAAAAGCTAGTTTCATAATAACTTAACATATATTTATTATTCATGTTCGTATAAATATGAACACATAGTCTGGTGGGTTAGCTCAAGTGGTTGTTTGATGTATAGCTTTATGTGGGAGGTCTCAAGGTCCATTCCCTCGGGTTGGCCACCTCTGTCGTGCTAGGCCCCACTAGATGTCCCCATCGGTTCAGACACTCGAAGTGGTGCCGACAATTTACTCTACACTCATTCCTTGACTCACTAGAAGGTGTGCGCAGAATTTCGCCGCGAAGTACATTTCTTCATAAAAAAAAAAGAAACACAAATAAATTTAAAAATGAAGTATATTTTTTTATATTTTTTTACTTTTTGTAATAAAAGGTTCCCAAAAATAACATTATATATAAATTCAAGAATAAATTTACGTTCCATTATAAAATTCAAAACAATTGGCATTGTTCAAATAAATCACCAAACACATGAAACAAAACTAAAAGAAAGCCCTATCATAATCTCAGAAACCAAAACCAATCTGAATTTTATATCCAACAGTGATGAAATGAATAGTTTATCTTCTTTTTCCACCCTAATGATCTGTGATCGATTTGTTTACTATTATATTCTATCATTATCCCTCTGTCGACATGTAATCATGAAGTGGGAATAATTACAGTAACAAACTAGAAAACATTCAGTCATGTAGACATGTAATCCATAAACAGAATTTGTTGGATAAGAAATTTGAGTTTAAAGACTTCAATCATACGTTAAGAACATGCAAAATCAGTAATAATTAAATACATCTAATTCACATGCAACCATGTAATACATTTCATAACAAGTATAGAAGTTTCTGAACAATTCCCATTATCATTTCTTCAACATGATTTCAACGTACCACTGCATAACATCATGACCTGCACACATCATAGCCACCTACGTACAACATAACTTAGCAACTTTCCATCAACTCAAAAATATATCAGAAGTAATCAAATATCCACAACTTTACCTGAGGGAATTATAGAGTAAGTACAAGGTACAATGTATATATCCTCCGAGTACATGAGCATGCAGGCTTCAGGAAGAAGCAAATACTTAAGAGCAAATTATAACAGTAAGATGTGCAAGAAATGTTCACAAGGACCAATAAGGATGTAGGCTAATGTACAAGAGGAGAGAATTGATGCCATATGAAAGCAAGAAGGTAGCATTTATAAAAATGTCATCAAGTGATGAGGACTTGCAGCCCATCTGGGATAAAGGTGAAATGTACAAATGTAGTACAACTCACCACAAAATATTAAGAATTAAAACTCAATTATAATTATTAAATGTAATTTATGTAAGCTTATTGTATTCTGCGTAATAATGTTAGAAAATAAATTAAACACATAGAAAATAAAATGCATTGGCACCTCTTCATAAACATAGTCTAGATGTATAGTGATAGTCCCAAAAAATGTGTAGATGTTTGGTATTCATGTACAAAATGTTCCCCTCAAAAAGAAGAGAGAGAAACTCTATTTCCTCTCACACAAAAAAAAAAAAAACTCTTTAAAAGAAGAGGAAAATTTTCACCACCAAAATCATAATAGCCTCTTGAAATCCATGTAAGATTTGGCACATGAATGCCTCCAAAAGGAAGAGAGAGAATGTAGACATAGATCATCTCACAACAAGTGTCAAAGTGGGTTCCTCCCCATCAACAATACATCTTCCTTTCAGAAGAAGGAAAACTCATGCTTCAAATCTATTGAATTTCCACTCCATATGTGGAATTAAGGGAGGTATTAGGATAAAGTTCTCTAGAAAATGCTCACATTTCTCCATGCTAATGCTAAATTAGGACACAATCTAATCATTGAAATCAAGTACCATCTACGATTATATTACAACTATAGAAGATACCATCATAAATGGTGATGGAGCCCAAACTAGTGGACTCGAGAATAACTATATGATGTGTCACTATGGAAGCATGTAGATATGGAAAGATAATCGAGGTCAAAATGTACCCTTATTACATCTAGAGAAGGAGATACAACTCCATAATACCTATCATAAAAGAGAACAATGTCCTCAATGGTGTCATCAAAATCCCAAAGATGGGAGTTGACAAATAGATGTGAAATGCCTAGTAAGTAGGCATCATAGTATGTTGGATCCTATAGACATGTATAAATCTACTAAAGAGAATCATCAAAATCATTTGGAGAAGTCGAGATCTCTATAGAAGTAGTAAGAGCTAGAGGAGGAGAAGGAGAGTCCTCAACCCTTGAATGTTAACTCAAATTTGAAGGAGGAGAAGCCTTTGAATCTACCATAAGATTCCTTTAAGTTGGAGGATCAACTAGAGAAGTAGTAGGAGGAAGAGGAGTCTCAATATCATCCAAGTGTTCAAGACCTTCCCAATTATCATCCTCATTATCTAAATCATAGTCATATCTCCAAATCTTAGAAATGTCTAGGGATGTAATGTTATCCAAGGAAGCACCTATAGGAGGTGAAAATTAGCTCACACCTCAATCACCTACAAATTAAAAGATAACCTTCCACAAGAGAGTATGGAAAGATAATATCTTGCTTGATATGATTTGATACAATGTACAAGAGACTTGCTTAAATAGACAAGGTGAGAGATAGGATTAGACAAGATCATGACATGTGTCTTAACATTGTATAATGAGACAACTACCTCAATAATTATTAAATGACCTAGGACACAAGTATTAAATGAAATGATAATATAAGATAAGATCACATGACACCTAAAACTTCTAGAAATATTCCTAGGACCTAAGTAAACTTAACATGTGAATAGGACCTACTAGTGAAATAGTTAGGTAAAATATTTTATTCACACCAACACCCACCCTTAAGTGCAACTTAGAGAAGTAGATTATTATGCAAATGATGCAAAATGTTCATGAAGATGATTATGGATCACAACAACTAGGCCATGTTAGGTACCCATTTACAAATGCAATCTCTCATAAACAAACAAAAATGGAGAAAACCCAGTGGGACAAAACTCCTCTCCAAAAAAGAAAAAAGATACAATCAATTTCCCCTCTACTGGAAGGAAATAAGAAATACTATATATGCCCCCTATAATGAGATAACCTATTGCTAAGAAACGCTTGAAGTACATTGTGGATTAAACTTTGGAAACTTAATCATAGCAACACAGGACAAGATGAGTTTGATGTCAAAAATATTGGAAACTCTTTGGAGCAACTCTGGAATCATAATAAAGCAATGAAAACAAAGATTGGTTGTCCTGATGCCAAGGAACATAGGAAAACCCTCAATATGGAGCAACCCTAGAATCTTATTGAAGCAACAGGAGGTAGATACAAGATCCAAAACTGAAATAAAGTGCAAGGATCAAAACACCTTCCCAAGTGATAAGATGTCCAAGTGATCAATCAGAATGTGAATACACACAAATCTAAATAAAATATACTTGGGGTTGAATCTAGAAAAAGTGCATGGATGACTTGATATTGCTCCTCAATACATTTCCAACAACACAATATTTACGAAAATCAAAGATTGTGGCAAAAATTTATGAGGTTGGGAGCCAAAAAAGGTGATATGAATTCAAATAGAAAATTTTGGCACCAAATAGTAGAAGTTTGAAAAATAACCTCCTCCACTACAAAACACATTGAGCCAACATTCCAATGATATCTCGTTTTTGAAAAATGAACATCATGGTGAAAATTTATGGGCATTTGAAAAAAATTCCCAATGTGGACATTAGGGGGCCAATTTTGGGCCCTTGAGCCATCGACCTTCGAGCACCCATATGATTGGAAACTGCATATTTTGTTTTAAAAAACATCATCAACATTGATGATGTCACTGGAGCAGAGAGGATGGGGGTGGCGGGCCAAAGCCCGCGTTGCCCGAGGCTATAAGCCCCCCCACCTTGGCAGTGACCATAGGGTATTCAAACCTATGACCAAGTGTTATAACCAAAAATGACAAAAAATAAAACAAAATTTTGATTTAATAAATAAACACAAATTTTGTACCCCTTCCAATGGATGATGCATAGTACCAATGATTTGTACCAACGACAGCCAAGTATAGATCGAGTATTGTAGACATACAAAGGAATATTCCTCCTGAATATGCTATCGATTATGTCGAATATTTTTCCCAAGATGCTAATTATAGATAATGACATTGTATGGTACAGTCGAGTTTGGATTAGTACAATCTATTGGATTAGTACTATAGATAATGACATTGTATGGTACCCTAATTTTGGAAGCTTCTAAAAAGCTTGTTATAAGTGGTTGGGATGGGAGTTGTAGTAGGGCATTATTTGCGAGATTGTAATATGTTTTGCACTGGATAATAAAATCATTAGATGGTTGCGGTTATGTGGATGTAGCCCATATTGGGTGAACCACATTAAATTCTCAGTGTTGTCTTGTTTCTGCTATAATTGTTTGTGTGTTTTATTTCTCTGTTTTATTGATCAAATATGCATTTAACTATTAGATATCTGCCTTCTATCCCTAACACAATCATATGTACAAAAAAATGACGATGAATGAAAAAAAAAAAAAAAAAAACCTCTAATGCCCCCTTCTAAGTTTCCAATTTCAACGATTTGATAGGCGATCTTTAGATTTTTGAGCCTTTCGAACGTGATGGAAGGGTCATTTTTGGCCCAAAGTGCTCTAAAATTCAACTACCTCTTGGATCTACCAACCTTCATCCTACTTGAAACCCTTGTAGATTTGGTCCAATATGTTGGATATTGATGAAACAAAAGCCAATTTTGACTCTCTAATTCCTTGGATTCAACTGTGAGGTCCTTGAAACCCCAAAATGTACCCAAAAATTATTCAATCCAAAAATATGTCCCTTAGATTGCAGAAGGAGTCTACAACACTAGAGCTCTGATACTATGTAGAAACTGAAAAGTAGCTCACACCCCAAAATCACTTTCAAAACAAAAGATAAACAAGGTACAAATGTACAAGAGCCTTGCTAAATAGACAAGGTGGGAGATAGGATTATACAAAATCATGAAATGTGTCTTAATCATGTACAATGAGACAAGTTATGCCCCAACAATTATTAAATGAGGTCAAGGACACAACTTTAAATGATATGATAAGATAAGATCAAATGACACCTAAGACTTCTATAAATATTCCTAGGACCTAAGTAAACTTAACATGTGAATAGGACCTACTAGTGAACTAGTTAGGTAAAATACCTTATTCACACCAACAACACCATTAAAATTTAGAGAATCATCATGACCTCCATACATATCCTAGATGGTATTCCATATAGTACAAGGATAATTAATGTGTCATAAGTAAGCCAAATACATATTGGTGTCAATAGCACAACCATTCAATCCTAGAAATTTATCATTATTACATTCACATATCCACTTCTAATGATAATCACTTGATTTAGAAACAAGTCCATAAAATGGGGTAAGAGTTTTTTCATCCATATTTTTTTCTTGATCATGTCTTGCTTGGACTTATAGTTCTATCTATCCAAAATAAATATAGCAAGGTGGAATTCATCACCAAGACCCATGATGAACTATGATATAAACCCCTCAAATTAGTAAAACAAAGGACCAATCAAGAGACCCCCAATAAACATGATGTTAACACATTATAATTAGTGTGTGTAAAACTACCAATTGTGAAAATTTACTATTAAACTTGGTTCTAATGTTCCACAACTTCCAAAAAGGTCAAAATGTTGAAAGTAATTTTTGAAGAAAAATGAATGAAAATAGACGCACCACTACAAAGTACACAAAATATATCGCACTTACAAAAATGATACTCAAAAGGGAGTATGTATGAAAATTTCCAAATAAAAATTGTTCAACAAAACTTTAGAAACTATAAATTATAGAAAATATGTAAACCAAAATTAGAAAATAACCTCACTAATCTATCGCCAAAAAAGGTAAGATCAAAAATTGCACTAGAAAAGGAGTCCAAATGATTGAGAACCAAGACCGTGAAGTTAAGGTATGAAATGAACAAATGCAATGGTGAGGGGTAAGGGTTGGGAAGGTGGGTTTCTAACTTCATCATGATTCCAACTTGCCACAAAACCATTGAGTTGACTATAAAATTATGGTCTCTAGTTGCAAAACCACGACTATGCATATATATCTATATATATATATATATATATATATATATGTCTCTGTGTGTGTAATCTTTTTTTCTTATATTGGAAAAAATAAAAGTATATTAAGAAATACTTAAATACAAGAGCACCAAGAATATTTATAGATGGCCATAGTCATCACAAGAAACAACAGAAGAAGAACCACTGGGGATTCTTACAACACCAATTGACAAAATATAACCAAGAACCACAACTCATATCACGCCTCACCATAACCAACCTCGGCTTGTTTAAATCAATTCCTATAGTCCTCATACAAAATCTCAAAAAGAAATTGAGATTTATCTTGATCCAAATCTCTCAAATTTTCCACCTTCCAACTAGGCAATCCTTCTGAGGCCCATTTGGCTAAGCAATCAACAACCCTATTCCATTCTCTGGGAATGTAATCAAAGTATATAACTTCAAACTTTGTGGCCAAATAAATTATTTTCTTAGTCACCAAGGCTATTTTTCAGGAGGAATCTCAAAAAAAAAAAAAATCACTATTCATAAGGGAGACCAAAATCATAGAATCAATCTCACATTTAATATTTTCCCAAGCTTTATCAAGAGAAAAGAGAATATCCCGAGCTTCCATCTGATTATTAGAGTGAGTGTCCATATAAATAGAGAAGAAAAAAATATATCCTCCATTATATCAACCAATACCATCAATCCTCATCAAACACAGGTCAACCCTAGAGGACCCACCCATATTAATTTTAAGGAAATCAAAATGAGGGGGAGACCACTAGAACAATTCACCTTCCAAACCTTTTGAACTCTAGAGCCCAAAATAGCCTATGAAGTAGAAGGAAAAGAAATCTCCAAAATTTTGACAAGGCATAGATCTAAGGAGGTAAGAGGACCCTTGTCACAAAACTTATCCTCGATGGTCTCCTTAAGCATACTCTTGATTTTATACCAAACTTGAGTAACTAGACTTCACAAGTCTTGGAATATACATTGATATATTTCTAACCAAAATTTACAAAGAATAAAGGAGGTGTCAATATCCTAAGCAACCAAAAGGAAAGAAGTTGAAGAAGGGGTTGACCCAAACTATTCTAGAACTCAAATAAAGAAGTATAATGAATATATCTTTTCCAAATTTACCACCAAAGATTCCATAATTATTTAGAGAATGGGCATTGGAAAAATAGTTGGTTTGTATATTTTTTATTAAAGCCACAAAGAAAACATATGGAAGGCCCATGTAAACCTCTTTTATGGATATTCTCCTACATCAAGTACTTATTTTGACTCAATAGCCACATGAAAAAATTACATGTAGGCCAGCCAAGTGCTACTGAATATTTACCTTTGGGATCATGATCTCAAGCAAGAATATCATATTCCTACAAAGAGCTACAAGGCCTATTAGCCAAAACTGAAGAAAGGGCATCTCTTTCTTCTAAAGAACCTCCTCTAGGCCAAATTTTAGGCTCCTTCTAGACCTAGAGAAAATACTTCCTTATAAAATAATTGTGCTTAAAGTCATCCACCTTGGATTCATCCTACCTCTATAAAGATATCACAAAGAGGCTGAATTTGATGAAAAGGAGAGATAATAGGAAGATTATTGTCCCAAGAATCATCCCATAATAAAGCACCATTTCCTTTATTAATGATCCAAACAAATCTTCCCAAGGATAAGCAAAGCTCCTTTCTTAATAGTGCTCCAAATCATAGAAAACATCCCATTCAACTCCATATGTGGTATGTATTCATTTTTCATCCCTCCCAAATATTTGAAATTAAGAATCCTTACCCATGGCTACACTGGAAATTTACACCATCTCCAATATAATTTGATTGCCAAGACCTAAAAGTTGAGCTCTAATTATTGAAGACCAAGGCCTCCCTCTCTTTTAGATCTATAAACGAGGAAGCAACTCACAAGACTCTATTTTTTAGATTCTAGATTTATTTCACAAAGAAATTTCATAGAAAGAGCATCAAAATCCTTGAAAAAACTCTTAGGAGCAACTACAATAAAAAATCTACAAATAGGAAGATGTACTGCAAAACAAATATCAGAAGAATCACTCTACCAACAAAGGATGGCCATCAAAAGGTCCAATGGCTCACCCTCATGCAAAATTTAACAAGAATATTCTTCCAATGCTCTTTTCTAAGATTATCAGCAAAGAGGGGAATTCCTAGATAATCCATGGGTAGGCTCCTTATCTCGAAGTGGAGATATCCATAATGGCTTTCCTAAAATAAATTGCTTCATCAATTTTACCCATCCCCATCAAGGTAGTGTCATCAACAAATTACAAATGTGTTTGCAACCCAAGGTTTTGAGCCTAGGACCAATCTTGAATAAACCCCATCATTTTATGGTGTTTCAATAGTCTACCTAAGCCTTTTGTCACCAAAATAAATAGGTAAGGAGACAAAGGATCTCCCTACCTAAGGCTTTTGGATGTAGAAAAAGATGAAGGTATGTCATTGATGAGAATAGAGAAGGAATTTAAAGTATCATAACTCATGACCTAGTTTATCCAATATGAATAAAATCCAAAAGTAGATAAAATATTATGAAGAAAAGACCAGCTAACCCTATCATAGGCCTTGGACATGTCAAGCTTATTAATGAACATGGCCTTTTCCTTAGAAGAGGACATAGAATTATAGCTTGCATAGCTACAAAAATACCATATAAAATCATATGCCCTTTCACAAATCCCCCATGCTCAAGAGAAATTAGGGAAACCAAATGCTTATTTAATCTTTCTAAAATAATCTTGGTGATTATCTTGTAACATTACAAAGAGAAATAGGGTGGAAGAATTATAAGGAGGAGGCTCCCTCTTTCTTGGGGATTAGAGCATGAAAAGTAGAATTGATGGATTTTAGCATTTTCTTAATTTCATATGATTCTCCAACCACCTCTAACAATTCAACCTTCATAATATCAAAAAATACTTGGAAGAAATCTATGGGAAAATCATCAAGTCTAGAGGCCTTACCTTTCTTCATCTGGAACACAACTTTTTGCAACTCTTCCATAGAGATGGTAGCTAGAAGAAACTTTACAATATCTTCAAACACCAAAAAAATCAATACAATTAAGGATGAGTCTCTCCTCTTCCAGGGCTTGGGGATCCTTGTCAAAGAATAAAGAGTAAATTTTCATAATAGCCTATTTATAATCTTGAAAAGAGGACAAATGTTTGCCTCCTACCAAAATAAGGGAAGTAATAACATTGTCACTTCTCTGCTCTTTCATAGAATTGTGAAAAATAGAAGCATTTAATGTCCTCTTCCTAGAGACACTCTAGGTTGGATTTTTGTTTCCAAAAAAAAATATTCCCGAATTTCCCATTCTACAAGTTCCTTTGAACAAAAAGATTCATCTTTTAAAAGATCATGTCATACCTTCCTCCTTAATCTAGAATGTAATTTCCTCTAGCTACTTCTAAAAAAAAATATTTTGCTTGAAAAATATTTCCGAAAGAAGATCAAGTCCACTTCTTAAGCTTGTATTTAACAAAATTAAGTCTCTTAAAAAGGAATACATACATAGCTATTCCAAAAGGAAGCTTCCCTTCATATCACCAACTCTCCATAATATTGAACAAATCTGGGTCCTAGAGCCATATGAGTTGGAACTTGAAAGGAGGGTGCTTTTGGAAAGAATTCATATCACCAACTCTCCATAGTATTGAACAAATCTGGGTCCTAGAGCCATATGAGTTGGAACTTGAAAGGAGGGTGCTTTGGGAGAGAATTTTGAGGAAGATAATTTGATAGGCCAACGATCCGATCCCTTCCAACCTAATATTTTTAAATATTAATCTCATCTATTACCAATTAAATAGTCGAAGACTATAAAACTGTCAAGCCTCTTTGAAATTGAGTCATTTCCATTTCTCCTATTAATCCAAGTGAAGGTTCCATTTCTTGGCACAACATCCACCAAATTAAGAAAATAAATATTATCCCTCAATAAATTAGAAGATGGGCCAAGAAAATCAATACCTCTTTTTTCTCATTCAATTTTATTATTATATTAAAATCTCCTCCTAAATTCACAGGAACAGAGAAGAATTTAAAACGATGGAGGGCAGAATGGTGCCCTAATTATCTGTGTTTTACGGGGGGGGTGTAAATACCTATGAGAGGGACGCAGTGGATCAACAATGTTGTTTTGGTGAAATTCGTAGCATGAATGCGGGCTTTTTGCAATCACTAACATTGAGAAGCTTTCACGCTTCAAAAATGCTTTGAGTTGTGCAAAAGTCGGCTTTGTGAGCTCGACTGGGATCCATTTTTTCTTTTAGTAAAGTACTTGCGAGCTTCAAAAGAGCTTCTAAATTGTCTTTGTGAATATTTAAACTTTGTCAGGTCTGGTGATTTTCTTGGGAACACAAAATTTTGAAGTAGGGTTTCTTTTTCAGTTTTGGTGGCATTTTTTCTTCATTGAGAACAAAAGGGTGCTTGAAACCCTCTCGGCAGCTGATTGTGTTGTCGTGAACTCAATTCACTGACGATCTATTTGTTTTGCTTTACTCGATGGCGGTATCCATGACCGACAGGAACTACAATCGTGTCAGGAACTCTTATCTTGAAGCCGATGTCTATGTATCAGTGGCATCTCAGGAATTGATCATGTTCCGGGAATACATCTATCATCTGATAAGCATGTTAAGCGCCTTCGTGATTTCGCCAATCAAGAATTAATGCAGTTCCAAGAACAATCCCATGATTCCCATCAATCGATTGGGTGTTCCCAAGAACACTCTTTTCGCTGACAAAAGCGGAAAACTTGGACATGTAAGAAACATTCTCAAAATCAAGTTTTTAGACTTAGAAATGGAAATTTGATGTCTTGACTTGGTATATTTGGGAGGGTAAAACATAACTAATATTTTCAGACAGGACATGTTTTTGATCAGAAACAACCTAGAAAATTTCGGCATTACCAAAATGGATAAAACCCTATAGTAGAATGGAGAAACTATCAACTTTATCTTGGTCCAAAAATGGGGATAACATGTGCTTAGCTAGAATCCTAACGGTGGAATATGCTAAGGAAGATGTCTAGAATTGATTTGTTAATATGTTGGAAATGAAGGTCCTTGCCAATCGGACACTCCAAAATCCATAAAATTACTGAGTTTTACACTAATTTAGATATGTTGTCCCAAACGACAAATTGATCTAACATCTCAAAAATTTGAGCATGGATCCACACAAGTGAACTAATCAAGAATTAGCAACTATAACATATATGCATAAACTCATTAAGCCTTAAAAGAGAACTTAAACTACTCCTAAGTCTTATATCCAAAAAGATAGCTAACTCTTTATTTCTTTTGTACTTATTAATGTATAGAACAAATATATCAATGAAATACAAAAGTAGGATTATTGTAATCTAATCTAAAAATAACAAGTACAAGACTTAGGGAATGAAAATTGGAAGTACAAGTTAAAGAAAAGAAAGTGCAAAATTGAATTTGATGCATTTGGAATATATAAGATCTAATGTAATAAATGATCACCCTTTGTTTAGATTGGCCTTGGTCAAAAAATTAATTTCAAACATTAGCATAGGGAAGGTCTATATAAATAGAATGTGATACTCTAAACATTTTGACACTAAAAATTTCTACATAGTTTACATCCAAAAGCACTATTAAACACTCATTATGGATCATAAAAATGTTGTCTTATGCTTATTGTAAATGGGTTTAGAAGTTGGGAAAAGCTCCTAAGAAATGTGAAAATTTTGGCATTATGCCTAGTTCATACTACTTGACAACTGGGTGTTCTTGTTTCATGCTATTGGGCATTCATGTCCTTAAACCTAGTGCCTCCAAACTTTGGCATTTGCTTGCAAAAATTCCTATTGCCTTCCTACTAACAATGCAAACATAACACTTTGAATCTCAAATAATTCGAGCTGAAGTTAGGGACAAGAGAAAAAAAGTGTGTTATTTGGGAGACTGCCTTAGTCAATCCTCTAGAACAATATACTTCAACCTCAATAGTAGCACTATGGAAAATTAGGAGTGTGCACTCTAGTGATGGTGTGGATATGGTGTGTGTAGTGATCTTGTGCTCTACAACACAAACCTAAGGGAAATGTTTAGCTATGTTGGTGTGTCCAAATGATGGAGAGAAAAAGGAGATGAAGATCATAAAATGGAAACAACAGAGAGAAAAGGATAGGGAAAAGTTTCATAACTAAATAGGAATGCCTACAGAAGAGTTTTGAGTTATAGTTTCAAGGGGGGGGAAGGAAATGGTTATCTATGGCTTTCATGGGAGAATGGAAGATCACAAAAGAAAAAGGATGAGTAGAGGAAAAGATCACAAAGAGTCTACAATTATGGTGTCTCTAAGGGCTCCAAATCTTCAATCTTTAGAGACCTTGCAAGGGGGGGGGGAAGGAAATGGTTATCTATGGCTTTCATGGGAGAATGGAAGATCACAGAAGAAAAAGGATGAGTAGAGGAAAAGATCACAAAGAGTCTACAATTATGGTGTCTCTAAGGGCTCCAAATCTTCAATCTTTAGAGACCTTGCAACCTTGCTTTGTAATTATTCTTCCTAATTATTGAAAGTGTGGAGATGTTTGCTTGAGAGAGTGTCCTTACAAAGTTTTCCTATTAAGCTTCTTACACAAAATGGGGGGAAAATTAGAGTTATAGTAAGTTTCAGCAAGGTGGCTATTGAGAGCATGGTAAGAATTAGGGTTAAAACAATCACCAAAAGTCAATTTTTGAAATTTGAAAATAGCATGAGTGCCCACCCAACGCCATGACCTTGAGAAGTCAATTACTCAAACTTTTGGAAATGACTATGGAGGGGTCCCTAATGTTAGGTCTCTATGTTTTCATCTTTCCATGATCAAGAAAAAAGCCAAAAGGGAGGTCAAATGGTCCTTAAACATGACCAAGAAAATGAGCACTAAAGTGTGCAAAAAAGTAGGGTGATAATGACAATGTTCAACCTTATAGACGTGTATGAAGTCGGATGGCATCAAGAGAAGTCTATTTGGGAATTTGCTAGGCAACAATTTATTTTCCTTTACTCGGGCCTCTTAGCAATGCAATTTAATAGTGATCAATCAAGAACAAAAATGGCACGCAAAAAGAAGATGGAGCAATTAGAATGTTACAATGATGTTCTCATATGAATGCTCCCACTAAAATTCTAGATGATTCAAATGATCTAAGGTTAGCCTTAAATACACCACCCTAACATGCATTTTAAAATAATTTGTATGCTAGTCAATGCATGATAACTAATAAGGAAGAGAAACGTGGGCCCAAAGTAAGAAATTCAAATTTAGAAGGTAAAGGTTCAATTTCGCAAGTGTAGAAATGACATGAACACACACAAAACTAGCAATAGTAACAAATGTGTCTTGACTTGCTGAACCTATGTCTAAAGTGAGATGGCATCAAGAAACACTGTTTAAGAACTTGCTAGGCAAGAATTTATTCTCCTTTGGGAAAAACCCTGAATAAATGGATTTAACAATGATGAATCAATAAGACAAGAAGCAAGCATGCAATATGCCAGAAATGATGATGAAAGTAGATGATGCACTTAGGATGCTTCTATGATTATCATAAATTGTTCAAATAAATTAAAGTTAGTCCTTAAATATGCCACTTTAGCATACAATTTGAAATAATTTGCACTTTAGTCAACTCATAATTACTAGTAAAGGATGAAAACATATACCCAAATCAACGAATTTAAATTTAAAAATTTAAGGTTCAGATCTATGTGCATAAAAATGACCTCAGTCAATTCCACACAAATGGATTTGGACCTAGATAGCAAGGCTAGACACAAAGTTGGGTCCAACTACTAGGTATGAGTAATGCTAGAGGCAGTCTAAGGTAAGTTTATTTACCAACTTTCATGTAAAAACCCACCAAACTTAACACTAGTCAATATAAAAAGGACAACCTAATCATTGTAGACCCAAAACATAAGACAAAAAGGCATGGGTATGCTAATTTCACTATTGCACTATTAAAAACTTGCTGAACGGTTATGCATGTAGAGTAACATGGGTAGTCTACTCAACAAACCCAATAATAAATATGATGATAAGAAATTGACTAGAGAAATGGTTCATTAGATAACACTTTTTGGAAGGATCGTATCATACTAGACCTGTTAGGCAAACGCAGCCTGCAAAAGAAAACCTGCCTTATATAAAGAAAAAATGTTGAGAACGCTATCAAGTTAAAGAAAAAAATCAAAACATCAATGGACACGCGGTTGTGATGTTAAAGCATTTGAATTACTTGTGTTGTTTTCTTTCGGTCAACCATATTAAATACCCTCTTTGCATTGGCTCTTAGTCAAGTGAGGAGACAAGATGATCTTATTGCCAACTACATCCTGTAATTATCAAGGTGGGATTCAGTATCAAGTCACTTATTATCTTCCCACAAAATGTTCTTGTAGATTGGACAATATAGTACTAAAATTTCACAAGAACTGGATGCAGTAGTATTTGAGTTTTGAACATGGAAGCACCAGTGAATTTGGATTTTGTATCCCAAGCTTCAGCATGATAATGGCTAGTCTGGCATGGATATGAGCAGGTTTTTCAAATTTTTGCTCAGAGGATCTCTCAGTGCATAGAGCATTCTCCCCAAAGAAGCTGGGCATCAATAGACAAGAAATGAAGTAATGTTTGTAACAATTTTATTTTTTCAATTACATGGTTCTTCCTTATGCCCTCTTAGACATTCAAGTTTCTTAACTGAGGAGGATTTATGAAGGACATATGGCATAGTGCATAGAATGGTATTATTTTCTGTAGTCTATATTTCTACATATTGTGGGTATTCATTTTCCACATTATCGTGACTGTAGTCTCCCAGTGAGTTGAGACATCTAGTTAGTCATCTAATTAGTCATTTAGATTGAACCATTCAATTTAAGGTGAATGGTTGAGTCAATATAACACTTGTGTACTATCATATTTACAGCTGTGAGCCAAAACTCGGTACTATTTCCATCAAATACATCTTTCACCTGTAGGAAATTCTAACTTCCATACTGTTGACAGTAAAAAGACGAAACTAGTCTTCTCGTGGCATTCAAAACAATAGCACCACAGATAAAAGATATCGTTTCTCAAATTTTATTAATTAAAAACTGCTATATCCTGCAATTATATAAGCACCAAGTCTGCCAAAAGTAACAACCTGGCTGCCAAACCGGCTATATAAGCAAGAGTTGGGAGTATGGAGTTCGTTGTTATTTAATAGAAGCTCATGAAGAGTAGTGTAAGGGAAGGGCTCTTGCTGCTTTATAAAAATTTCTGTTCAGATTGTATGATTTTTCATTTTGTACTCTTGTGTGCATCTCACCTTTCAAAGTTTACTGCTTCTTATCTAATGAGCTACCAACAAAACGTTATCTACTCTTACGTGAAAAATTGCAGCCTCTTTCTTTCTTGGTGAAGTAGCCATTCCCTTCTATTCCTGTGCCTGGATGCAACATAATATCATGGCCACAAACGACCCATGAGACCCTTGTTTGATTCATAGGGCTCTGCAAAAAAAAAAATATAACTTTGTTCTTTGTCAAGAGCTGCAATAAGAATACTACAATATATTCATCATGACTATTATATGAAAGCACTATTTGCACATCTCAAATGTTTCTTGGCAAATGAATTTGCAAAAATGTTCTGTTGCTTTCTTTGTAGAATCTATCTACTGTAAATGTTCTAGAGTTGTTAAATCTGAGTAGACTGTACTTAATCAAAGCGTCCATAATAAATTCTATACAGAACAAATTCTGATAAACCAGAAAAGACTATGTTCTCATTGATCTTATTAACAAATGGAAACTTATTTTGACAAACTGTTCTATTGTTTTAATATTTTTGTAAATCAACTCCACTCCAAACAGTGTTTGAGGGTTACACACACCAGAAATTTCAATTCTCAATCTTATAGCGTTGTCCAGAAATTTCAATTCTCAATCTTAGTTTTGTTCACAATCAAAGATTCGTATATGATAACGGACCATAAATTATTTTTGTCTTATATTTGAGTCTTGTCCAGCACTAAACCAGGGCATTTTAATTCGTCTCCGAATCTTGTCTCAACCCTGTCAGTGATGTTTGGAATTGTTCATAGACAAAGGAAACATGCTGACTAACAAACAGGTGAGTAAAACTCCAACCATAATCATGGTATGAGGAAAGATAAACAACTCACCTTTCTTGTATGCTAACATAGCAACGTCTTCATCTTCCAGAGACAACAGCAAGTTGTAACTAGAGATGTCAACAAATGGAATACAAAATAAACCTGATAATAAATGTTCCAGAGTGAGGTCGATTTAAGCAGGTTTAAAAAATTAGTTTCTAGCACCTGAGCATCTCCAAATCTGCACCATGTTTTAGCAACACCTGCCTCTAATGACATTAAATATTAGAGTGTAAAGAGCCCCAGAATACTTCCCCACATAGCACTGACTATGCTTTGCAACACAGATCAACATGACCTGTGCAAATAAAAGCCACATCCAACCATTCACTATTGGTCACAGCTTATACACAACAAAAGAATATCAGACCTCAGGGCACTGAAGTTTTCACCTAAAAAGCTCCCCAAACTATTTATGCATCATCTAAATCCTTCACATTATATCAATTTGCTACTTGCAAGAATATGCTGCCAAATCCCAACACAGACTGGTAATCATTCCTATGGAAGAGAAATTCAATACTACGAAATTTAAACCATAATTCTCAGAATGACTCTTCCGCATTCTCAACCAGGTTGCACACTGAATTGACGAAGAGCATCACAACTTGGAGTCTCTTCTGTTCGACCCCACATACGCAGTCCCACTTCTACCCTACAATTATGTGCAAGGATTTCTTTGTAATTCCTTTCCACTAAATCATCAATGTTTTTTCTCATGTAACTGCCAGGGGGGTACTTCTGCTCAAAATCTGATCTTTTTACAAAGAAGCTGACACCATGGTTGTTAGTGAGACATTCATATCGGTGAGAAGCATCCTTGTTCATTGAGAAAGAAGGGTTTGTATTAGGCATTAGGTTAACTAGTATGAGCATAACAATCGCCAATAACTGTACCAAACCCACAAAATGCAGTATCCTTGTTCTATCAACAGAGTCAGCTGTTGCATCTCCACGTGTTTTACGAGTCCTGAAGAAGTGAGGCCCTTGAAACCCAGCATTTTGTTGATTCATATTGAAAAAGAAGTTTGCAAATGTCTCACTTTGTTCTGGTGTTTCATTATAAAATTCATATGACTTGTACTCTCCTGTGTATTGTTCATATGAAAAATCATGCACTTCATCTATGTTTTGATTATCATACTTATCCCTTTGTTCTGGATTGCTCAAGCAATTAAATGCTGCAGAAACAGCTTTGAAAGCTTCTTCAGCACCAGGAAACTTGTTCTTGTCAGGGTGAACTTTCAAAGAAAGTTTTCTAAATGCCTTCCTTACTTCTGTCTGGGAACAATCTCTTTCAAGGCCAAGTATTTCATAGTAATCTTTGCTCTCTCTTATATGATGAACAACTTCTGAAAACTCTACAGTGCCACTGAAATTCCGCTGACGACAGCCATGATTCTCATTATTTTTTGAAGAAACATTGCTCTCATTGTCCTCCTTTGATATTTCTCTACATACACTTTCAGAGCCTTGGTCATTTCCTGTTGTTTTCTCCCCTGCATCTTCAATTAAAGCCAACAGTGAATTGTCAACTTTGAGGTCAGGATACAATCTCTTAGCTTTGCAAACAAATCTCTGAGCCCGTGTCCTATCCCCTTCCTCATAAGCACGTTTTGAGATGCTTATGCATCTGAAAGCTTCATCTTTGTTGCTTTCCATTTGCTGAATTCTCTATTTACCACATAAAAGACCTGCATACAGTTAAAGCAATGTAGTTTATAAAAGGAAATGAAATGAAGGACTGAAACTAGATAAGATGCGAATGATCATATAATATAAAAATGTTTCTTCCCAGTGCCAGAAACATGCATCCATGACCATAACAATATACCAATAAAAACTAACAAAAAAAACTTTCTACCAGTAGCAGAAATCTTTCAAAAAATATCCATGGATCATGTGAAGGGGAAAAAGGAGAATGCTCCTCACTTTTGGCATTGCTTTCAGAGTTTGAAAACCTTGCAAAATAATGTTGAACCAACAAAAAGGTCCATCACATTGTTCTGATATCAATCAAAACATTATAAAGGGAAATTTTCAATTTCCATGGATTGTCTTTTGAGGGTAACCACCCTCTGCATTGTGACCATAAAAATACATAAGAATCTGCTTGGATAACCACACTTCTGCTATTAAAGTTTAGACATTAGGAAAAGAATTAGAAGCCAAATCGAGAGGTTACAACTCAATACAAAAAACGTTGATGCTAAGCACCATCTTCAATATTATGTTCTCATCCAAAAAACACAATATTGATCAAATAATCACAATTCATGAAAAGAGTTAACCACCAACATGACATTTGAGTTTTCATGCAAAGGCGTTAACAGTTGACACATAAAAGCATATCGATAAAGAAGTCATACAAGTAACCAACCTTGAATTTTGACACAATTTTGTTACAGTTCAGTTTTCATAATGCCCTTTAAGATATTTTTTTAGTCAAGGGTGCTCATGGAAGTTCTAAGCCTGTTCCATATATTTGCAGCAATTTTATATGCAAATGCCCAAGTCGGTTAGTTGAAGCAAGTCCAAATTCCAGTCTGTGACAAATTGAATGCTGTTTCAGACACATTTTTATAAATATATTATGTAAACGAATTTTTTGAAATATATTGCTAAATATACCAAGCCTCTTACTTCTATTCAGGGAAAGAGACACCTGAATAGAGTACCAAATCTCAGCAGACTGCATCACTACCAGTTTGACTAGACATGATTCTTGGAATGTTTGACACACTCAGATCACAGAAATGAGATTCTCTTAAATCAACCTAACTGTTGAACATATAAGACAACTGGTAAATTTTGCTGGTTATTATCTTGTAAGGTGCATGTGAATCATGTGTGACTTGCAGCTGTCTTTGATGGGTTATAAATAGTAGTATTACTCCTCATAATTCATCCTTAAATATGAATGGGAAGACATTCGATGAGGAATATCACACAAACTGAGTATTTCTTCAGGTAAGCTTATAGACAGAACCACATACATTAGGTTGAATTAAACTGAGAGTGGAAACACAAAGGAAAAGAATAACAGAGAAAATGCCATTCTTGACTCTTATGTTGGCCTGGCTTATGGATTTTCAGATGAATTTGTCATTTCCTATGTATAAGAATCATTATTCTAACTGCAGTCCTCCATGTATCAGATTTGATTTCCCTTTTTCTTCCATACAACCAGAAGTCATCATGTTTTCTGGTTCAGACTAATTGCTTCTTCTGAAAGATCCAACACAATAATAAAAGCTGATTCTATTACCCAGATTTTACACAAAAGACAAACAGCTATCTGAAAGAAGAATCACCATACAACTCCACAAGTAATGTCCATGGTCACAAAAAATGGATAAACATTATAATTGAAAAAGCAAAGCTTGGAAGATATATCAATGATCTCCATTTAAAGATAAAAAGCATCATACAGATGACAATGCTTTGAAAGTTAAAGGTTCTTTGGCAATGAAAGAGAATTAGCAAATGGTTGCATCCCATGTCATCTTGTCCAATACAGCTTATGTCATTTGCCAGTTGGTATGCATCATAGGCATGACACCATATTCATGTACAATTTAATGCGTGCTTAAAGACTTGTGATTATATTAAAGCCCCAATTATCTAATTCACTACAATAGGCATTGAAATCCTTAAGGTATTTTGAGCAGATTGATGGTAAATTACGACTACTAAATTTTATCACATCTTCTGTGATTTTGATTTGAGAACTGTAAAACATACAAGAATTTGACTTCTAATAAATAATAATCAAATAAAAAAAAATTGACTTGCAGCAACAACTAAAAAGAAGAAAAAAACAGGCTAGCACAACTACAACTAAGAGACTAAAGTTTAAATTTGTAAAATTGACAACTGTCCAAATATCTACTGGTATATAAAAGTCCATAGAAGCATAAATCGGCAAAAAATCCTAAAAATCGCAATTTTCAAAAAATCTGGAAGGTTGCCGATTTTTTCACAGGAAAAATCCCAAGTTTTTCAGCAGTCAACGCCAGTGAAAAAATCGTTGAAAATTGTTTAAAATCGGGATTTTTCGAGCACGAAAAATCACACAAAAACCAAAGTGGTTGTTTATTACGGCAGATCACTTGAGCCCTCTTTCAAAAGAATACTGGCGTGCCTCAGTCGCGAAAATTTGAAGGTTCATGATTTATATGTTTTTCACTCCTACCCAAGTCTTCAAATCTCCTAGAGGCATTTTTGCCGGTTTCATCGACGACGAAGTACATATTTTGTGCAATGCATTGATGCAATGTAATTAGCGATATGAATATATACACAAAAGATCTATTTTCTACAATTCACGGGTTAAAATCTCTGTTTTATTTGCTCTCTATATCTCTATGCTATGGAAATGACCTTGAGGTTTTAGAAAACGTAGGTTTTGTCTATTTTTCTACATTTCTTTACATTTTTTTTCAAATCCGATTTTTTCCCGATTTTTTCATGATTTTTCAAAAAATCCTGATTTTTTGGTTTGCCGATTTTTTCCCCAAACGATTTATGCTTGCTATTAATAATAAAACCACTAGATTTTGAAGAAAACCTGGAACTTGCAAACTTATTAAACTTTCCCCTACTGGATAAAATTATTAGGCCTCATTTCCTCATGGTAGAAGACCTAAAACCTCACAATACACAACTAGGAAGTAGTACACGTTTGTGGTATATTCCACTGCTTCAAAAAATATAACTAGACAGTTTTTTTGTTCTCAATTCACCTGACCTGTACCTGCCTGTCCTGTTGTGTTGAGATTTTATTTTTATCTCAACATTATTTATGATTCCCAACCGTGAATTTTATTCAACTGCAAATGATCTTGTTTTAGTTGTCTCATAAACAAATCTAAAATTTCTCTAGGGCAAGGTAGGAAATCAAATACCATATTACAAAATAATAGACAATTTGTGTAGATGACTACCAGAGAAATAAAAAATGCTTCAGCCCAATACCTCTTTAGGGGCTACTAGGTTTCTTTTAGAATGCTTCAGCCCAATACCACTTTAATGGCTACTAGGTTTCTTTTAGAATGCTACAGAGTTTTTTCAATGTCTCTATGTAAGCAATAATAAAACACTTATTTAATTTAAATGCACATTTTGTCACAGGTTTGTTGCTTTTTATTTCTTCAAGACTGGGAAAGAGGTAGAAATGTGCATGATTTCATCATTAGTGAGACCAGCACTAAATCTTCGCTATTTCAAGGCCCACTTACATATGCAGTGAAATCAAATGGTATGAGCTAAATCAGTAAATCATCGGACTTGTGAAGAACCATGTTCAAATCCCCCAAGATACATGTCATGCTTATATGTAGAAATGGTGAGTGTTTAATTGGGTAAACAACAACATCAAATTCTGGGTATAGCACACTCCAACAAACAAGACTAGGTACAAGTCCTGCAAGAATTGGATGGAAGAGTTACACCTTGGTAGCAGCATCTAAGCTGAAGGACACCCTGCAACTGAAATTTTAAAACCAAAATAATAACATACTCCAGGGACTACTTATTGAATTACTAAGCTGTCATAACTCCAATAACAACTTTAAAAAAAGATCTCCAAAGGTTTTTTGACATTTTTATTTTAGAATCAGCAGTCAGTGCAAAATGTTATTGATATTGCATGGGAAAAGGTAACTGGCAAGGATCCCAAAAAGACTAATTAAAAAAATGGAAAAAAATACAAGAAGGGAGAAAATTGGGATAGTGATGAAGTCACTAAAATTTTCAATGTATAGATTCTTCAACAATTTGTTGTTATTTCTTTCAATGTAATGTGGACTTCAAAACAGACGATCTTTTCAGAATTAATTAGCCTGGTCAAACAGTCACAATTATTTCAGAATATCATAATAAATCCCACAATTTGGTACTAAAGGTGGAGACAACCAGAAAACATTCTCAGCTAGGTAGTGTTTAATTCCCAGAGAGGCCTATGATACCCAATTTCTAAGTTACCGATTCGTCAGTATTTGCCCCTGGATACGATACGATTCGGGTTCGATTCGTCAGAAATTCGCACAGGATACGGAATTTGGCCTGCGGATTCGTCAGAAATTTGTCGCCCTCTGTGGATTCGAAGCAGGATTCGGCTTGGCGTACCCGACGCGAATCCGCGACGAATTTTAGCGGAAAAACGCCCAGGCGGAAATAAAAAAGCATTTTTAGACGTTTTTAATTTTTTTTTACCGAATGTTGACTTCTTATATGATTTAATATTCATTGTAAACCTAATTTCGACCTCCAAAGATACTAAATAGGTAAAAACACTCTCATTTCACAATTTGTGAATGAAAAATGCGTTTTCTTGCCTCCATTGCTGAACTTTTGTTTTTGCTTGCACAAGCTTGAATAGATTCGAAGGTTGATCATTGGTTTGTCAAAGTTGATTGTTGTGCTATTCGTAAGCACGTGCAAGCCTCCGTTCGTTGCCAAGAAGATTATAGAGCAAGATTTGTTCAAAGAATCAAAAGAGGTAGGTTTCTTTGAAGTTTTTTTTTTTTTTCCTACATTTTTTTTTAACAAATAAACTATTTTGTTTTGTTGATTGTTGATTGTTCTACTTCTCATTCTTTTAAATTTAAGTTTTTAAGTTTCAAATTTGAAATTTCAATACCAAAATTATTTCAAATTTTCAATATGTTGTGCCTTAGGTATTACAATGGCATCCGCTTCTAACACCACAGCCCAATCTCGTTTCAAAATAAATGCAACCTCTCCCCTTTGGAAATATGTAGAAATGGTTCAACAATGTCCAGGTGGTGGAGTATTTATTTGGATTTGTAGTCATTGCAAAATTCAATATACAAGCTCATACAGTCGAGTGAAAGCCCACTTGTGTAGAATCTCTGATAATGGCATCAGACCTTGTCCAAGACCTCCAGAAGGTGATGGCAAAGGCCTTCCGAATGACATAGTGTTGAAATATATTGTTGAGCAAGAAAAATCAGAGAAAAAAGTTAGTAGTCTTAAAACAAGCCATCCTTTGAAGAAAGGATCTCGAGCCATGAAACCCCCTACACCACCTACGGCTACTTATATTCGACCTGCAGATAGCCATCCATTTATGAACATTCCTCAAGAGCAAACCGTGCCCACATCAAATAAAAGATCCAAGGGACCGTTGGAAGCTTCATTTCAGAATGAGGCAAGAGAGATTGCTGATCAAGACATAGCAAGATGTCTTTATGCCAATGGATTGGCATTCAACGTTGTTCGTTCACCATATTGGCAAAAAATGGTGAAATCCACACGAGGCCCAAAGGCATAAGGTCAAGCTTGAGAAGGTGCGTTGTAATCTTATTGTAAGAGGAAACATGTAGCGCATTTGAAGCCCATAAGGATTCATGGATCGAACAGGTGAGCATCCTTTCCTCGATGGATGAAGGATGCAAAAATCGCCCATTGATCAATGTTATTGTCGTGTCCCCTAAAGGGACAATGTTTTTTAGAGCAGTGGATTGTAAGGGACAGGTGAAAGATGGTCCATTTATTGCCAACATCCTTTGCCAAGCTATTGAAGAAGTGGGCCATCAAAATGTTGTGCAAGTTATAACCGACAATGCCAAAAATAGTAGGGCTGCTGGGTTATTGGTTGAGGAGAAGTATCCAAACTTTTTTTTGGACACCTTGTGCTGTCCACTCCCTCAATCTAATGCTACAAAAAAATTGATCCAAAATTGGAGTGGATTACTGCATGTCAAGGACATCCAAAATGTTTCTACCACCAACCACCATACACATATGAATATTTAGACACCTCAAATTGGAATTGTTAGTGTGTTAATTTCTCAATATTTTTTAATTCTTTAGCTTTTAATTTTATATTTGATTTTGTAATGAAATTTACATTTTACTTTTTATTTTTGCTCTAAACAGCTGGTAAGAGATTGTTTTGCCTCCAAATACACCAGGCGAGACGGGCTTATAAGTGGTTCGTGGTGGCACCCCTGGGGCAAGCCATGGTAATCAGCCCTAATTGGGCCATATGGAAGCAATCTAGCACTGAAAGGGCAAATAGGATCAGGCAAAGGAAACTAGATGATTGTTGGTGGGATCGTGTTGAGTACCTGGTCAGTTTCACTGAGCCTATACTGAGCATGATCCGTTACACAGACATGGATAGACCTTGTTTGGGAGAAGTATATGATGGTATCAACTCAATGATTGAGAAGATGAAAGCTGTCACCAATGCAAAGAGGAAGATCCTCAAGAAAAAATTTCAAAGAGCTAAGGTGAAATCATGGTTGATAGATGGAACAAAATGACCACCCATTGCATCTTCTCGCTTTTGCATTGAGTCCCGGGCATTATAGTCCCGAGATACTAAGCATCAATAAGAGTTGCTCCATAAGGGATGGCAGGAAGTGCGCCCAGTGGGCAAGGCAGGCAATTTGAATCTTCAGCATCGACCAACGCTGAACAGCGCCGTGGCTGGAGTTCATGGGCTTTCTGGGCTTTGCCTCGGTAGTGTTGGATTGCACATGGATGCTCGCAGCAGTGGATGCTCAGTTGCAGCCTGCCAGCATCCGATGCAACTTGTATCCCGCAGTTTTATATCCGCTAGCATTAATTTCTAATTTTGTTTGCTTAAATTTTGTAACTCTTAACCAGCTTCTAATTTGGTCTGAATAGGTTGTTAGTTCATCTTCTTCTCGAGAGAATTGGCGGCCATACCTTATCCACTAATAAACTCAAGTAGGGTCATCCAAAAAGGCAGAGGGACTCATGTATGTGTGATTTGGAATCCTGTGCCCCTTACACATACAAAAGTCTCAAGAAGAAGGAGTAATAATTTATACAGTGGGATATTGAGCCAGAGGCCTTGACTTGGACAAGCCCACAAAGTCACTTAGCAACACTTGATATTGATGATGAGTATGAGCCTGAAGCAGCTACTAAGCATGAGAGTGGTAGTGTCAGTGCTACTGCTAGTGGCAGTGCTTGTGCGAGTGCCACTAATGCTATTTGTGGTTCTACACAAAATGTAGCATCTAATGATGCTAGTTTGTTTGATGACCCATATGATTCTGATTGATCAATGATCAATAATGGCTGATTGTAAACATTTGAACTTTAATTTATAAGTTTATATCATGATGATGACATTCGAGTAATACTTAGTGACTATGAAAGTGGTGATGTATTTTTGCTATGTTATTAGTCTTAGTCTCTTAGACTATTATTATTAATATGGTGGTGTATTCTGAACTTAATTACTGCTGCAAATATGTATATATTTCTGATTTTTATATGTTTTTTGTATTGCCGTATCCAAGCCGTACCCAACCCCAAAAATTTTTTTTGACGAATCGGTAACTTAGCCCAATTTGAACATCAAACTCCTAGATTGCATGTAACAATTCAAAAAGACAGTAGTTTAAAATTTCTACACATCTGATGTCTTTTTAAAACTTAACTGCAGCAGATGCTCTCTTTTAAAATTTAGTTTGCAGTCTTATGCTTCCCTGATCATATCGATCTCTTACGCTCATGAAAAGATGTAATTAATATTAACAATGTGGCCTAAATATAGATAGAATCTTGTGATCACCCTGACATGCCAGATCTTGAGATTACATTAAATGCATCAACTCAACTTATCCTGTCTCTTTTTAGCTGAATGTAACTGCACACACATATCTGATGAAAATAACACATTTTGTGTAGTGTCCCTTATGAAAATCCTCAAATAAAAAACACAAAAATCTCTGATACTCATGTAATGACCCTTATGAAAAGCACAAATAAAAAACACTAAAAAATGAACCAACAGCAATTATATAATTTTTTTTTAAATTTAAATTTCTGCTGACAACATACTTTCAAATGGAAAACTAACAAGCTGATACAACCTATTGGATATTCCAGTATTTGAACTGCACATTATTGAAGATTTTGTTGATACTTTAGAACTAGTACTGCACCCTGAGGGTTTTCATCCTCACGATGATTAATATCCATGCCTGAAGGGTTTCGTCTCCAAAGCACAGCTGCTGAGACACCACATCTAGGCCAGAAAAGAAAATGATTTGTTTGCAATATTGCAATATTCAAAATAAGATATTCTTTCTTCTTTCCCATCACTACTTTATAATCTTCAATTTAGGAGATCAAGAATTAATAGTAATCAGTTCCACAATCTGTGGTTTCTAACTAACAATCAACTCCCCATAATTTGCTGGCAGCTAACTAATAAATCAGTCCCTCGAAGTAAGGCAGTCAACTGGTAGGTTACTGAACAGTTAATTGACAAGTGTGAGACCGACTCAGCTTCTTATTCCATTATTAAACTAAAAGTCCTAGCTGTTGTTCAATTGAAGACAATAAGACACAGCTGTCTTATTTAAAACAGAAACTGAATCCTAACTGAAACCTAATGCTATTTAACTACTGACAAACCCAATGCTGTAGATAAAATCAAAAAGGGGAGATTACAAATTCACCCTTCCCAAAATTGCTTGCCCACAAGCAATGCAGTATTGGATGTTCCAATACCCCTGGTCTGTCCCAAATGCATCATCTACACGTAGATTCCTCCAATGGACTAGGATCCCAAACCATTATACAAGAGCAATTATTTTGGACTTAGAGAAACGAGCTCTGCACCATCTTCTACAAATCATACCCATCACTCTTTCACTACAACTGGAGTGCTTCCCACGATGACAAGAGCTTTGACTCTTAATCCATAGTCAAGTGCAGTATTGCATGGTAGTTTACACAAACAAGTATTGAATGAGTCAACTTCTCAGCAACAAACCGTAAGTGATGGACGATTAGGATTTTGTGGACAATGTCAATACATCACGTTACCAATACACTCTTACTTCTCGAAGTGATTAAGCAAAATCTTCCAATCATCTAATGTGGCTAATATGACATCATTTCCACATAAATACAATCCACTACACACTTTAGAGGCAAAAAAGACACAACCCATCATGCTTTGCCAAATGCTCATATTCAAACTCAGCAATCTACTTCTTTGTTGCCTGTTGTTCTAATTCTGCTCCTAAACGAGCTGCAAGAGTGCTGCCACTACTGTCTGCATCTTCATCCACCAATTCCTCTGGCTCATGCTCGATGATCTACTCTTTTGTAACTTGCTGTAGCTCTGGGTCTGATCTATCCTCCTCCTACAAAAACATTAGCCAAACAAGTTTTGGAATGGAAGTTGAACTTTCTCCTCTTTGTGATGTTCTAGCCTGAATTGGATTTTGCATGCTTAATCAGAAGCTGCAACCCTCATCCCAGCAACTCAATCGTTCTATCTTGGCTCCTTGTCATGCAAAATATCAACTTTATCATTTGTGTTGTAGCAATATAATCTTTCCTCTTTTGTCATGGGACTTCCACTTCTCGCCACTTTTCATAGACTAGCAAAATGTTGGCTCTGATACCACTATAGTGCCCCTCACGAAAATGCTCAAATAACGCACAAAAAAAGTTGACATTGTTGTAATGATCCTTACATATTTACTGACAACTATATATATAATTTCCACTGACAACATATTTTCAAATGGAAAACTAACAAACTCATACAATTTACTGGATATTCTAGTATTTGAACTGCACACTGTTGAAG
The DNA here is from genome assembly GCA_007258455.2 of Sequoia sempervirens. Classification (NCBI taxonomy): domain Eukaryota; kingdom Viridiplantae; phylum Streptophyta; class Pinopsida; order Cupressales; family Cupressaceae; genus Sequoia; species Sequoia sempervirens. Next base: position 327 of record VDFB02334945.1, on the reverse strand, counting down.
ATCCTATTGACACTCTAGAACTCATATTGCACCCTAAGGATTTTAGTCCGCACAATGATTAACATTCATGCTTAAAGGGTTTCATCTCCAAAGCACAAGGAACACCGCATCCAAGCCAAAAAAGAAAATGGTTTGTTTGCAATTTATAAAATGTGATCCTTTCTTCTTTCCCAGCACTACTTTTTGATCTTCAAATTAGGAGATCCCAAATTAATGGTGATCAATTCCACAATTTGTGTTTTCTAACTGACAATGAATTCCCAATAATTCGCTGGCAGCTAACTGATAAATCAGTCAATCAAATTAAGGCAGCTGTTAGAAGATTAA